>JAXCGZ010007556.1:177500-220000 GCA_037179515.1 Halocaridina rubra | reverse complement strand
TTTCCCATCTTGGTAAATCTAATCATTCTGTGATCTCAGTCTCTTCCATTTTCACTCCCTCCTACTCAGCGTCACCTTTGGCACTTTGACCGTACTCAACGTGAAGAATTGCATAACTTCCTCTTTGACTTCCCATGTGATGACTACTGCTTTCGGTCCCGCAACCTTGATCAGGTAGCCCTAAAAGTTGCCGAGGTCATAAACTCGGGAATGGAGGCATACATCCCCTCCTCTATGAAATCTTTTTCTCCCCCTAATTCTTGGTTAGACTGTGATTGCTCCATGGCTATTCAGGTCAGAGATCGGGTACACCAGTCGTACCAAGCCTCTCCAAGAGATTTAACTTTCTCTGCTTTTATTATAGCTGGGAATCGCAGTACTGCTCAGATTCGACGGTTTAAGACTTCCTTTTTAAAAAGGAAAGTTGATGACCTTAACTCTTCTCCCACTGACAAATGTTTCTGGTCCTTAGCCAAAACCCTCTCCAGAAACTTCTGTAACTTTCTCATTCGTTCTGATGGTTCTGTAGCTTGTTCTCCCACTGACAAAGGCACTCTCTCTGGCTCTCATATATATATATATATATATATATATATATATATATATATATATATATATATATATATATATATATATATTATATATAGTAAGGAAGCCCATCAGTGAAACAAAACTTATACAATAATGCTATATTTCGGATCCTAACTGGATCCCTTCTCAAGCACAACTGAGAAAAAATAAAGGTGGAGGAAACGTAAACAAAAGGACTCATGAGACCTGAGGGATTAAAAATTTTTATGATAATAGGACAGGCCTAACCCAAACGAATTATCCTCTATATATATATATATATATATATATATATATATATATATATATATATATATATATATATATATATATATATATATATATATATATATATATATATATATATATATATATATATATATATATATATATATATATATAATATATATATATATATATATATATATATATATATATATATATATATATATATATATATATATATATATATATATATATATATATATATATATATATATATATATATATATATATATATATATATATATATATATATATATATATATATATATATATATATATATATATATATATATATATATATATATATATATATATATATATTATATATATATATATATATATATATATATATATATATATATATATATATATATATATATATATATATATATATATATATATATGTGTGTGTGTGTGTGTGTGTGTGTGTGTGGTTATGGCTACATAAGGAAATTGAAAGAAATTTTGAAATCCTTAGCAGTTTCGAGTGCATTTATCTACTACTCATATTCAGTGCTCGAAAGCATTAAGGATCTAAAAAAAATTCAGTTTCCTTACGTAAACACAACCATCCACATTTACAATACTGACGTGCTTTTCGTGAAATAGAATCATATATATATATATATATATAATATATATATATATATATATATATATATATATATATATATATATATATATACAATTCGAAAGATCGGAATACAATTTTAAATTCGAAGTTTATAGACATAATAGACGTAGTTCACTGGCGCATCAGCAAAGGACAGATCAAATACTTTCCTTGCTAAAGCACTTTCTTTTTCTTGTCTTTTGATTTACTTTTCTCATTTTGCTTCAGTATAAACGAGAATAATCTTAATTTCACCCCCCCCCCTCAACGATCATTGGTGCAATATTTTCCTAGCTCGTTCGCTTCTCGTCCTTTTGGCTAAGATCAAAGTGTACAAGTGCAGTTGGATGAGTTGCTTCGACCGAGTATTTATCAGTGAAAACGTGGCTGCCTACGTGGATTATTCCTCTTGCCTTATATCTCTATCTGTATGCACTCGGTGCTAAAATGTGGATGTCTTTAATATTCATACTTTTCTAGATAAAATACGAATCACTAATGACCGTGAAATAAATAACACTTGTTGAGTAAGCGAAAAAATAAAATTTGAAAATGCACTTATGGACTTGCCTCTTGTCCCTTTCTTGATTATGGTGTTTTTTTTTTTTTTTTGTAATGTTTGTTAGTCAAAATTGTTCGTTCAAATGATTAGTTACTAGATGATCACATTGTGAACTTGTAACTACAGTGCTAGCTTCTCCGTTCTGGAACGTATGTGTAGGGTGGGAGCCCTTAGAAAGTAGTGATGCTATATACGAATTGGCACCTCACACAGCCTGTACCGAAACGTTTTGCTGCTGAATCTCCGTTCGTCTGATAGACTGAATACGTACTTTTCTCCTATAGTTTCTCTGTATCCGTTGGAGAGGAGTGTCTGTTAGATACGTATACGGTATAGAAAGGAACGTTCGCGGGCAAGTAAACAAATAAATAGTTCCCCCACATTCCTGTGATCAAACACGCCCTTGAAGGAATGTTACGTCATCATTTATACGTATCTGCGATCATTATTTTTAGCTAGGAGGAAGTGACGCAGAATAATGTCCTTTGACGATAATTATTTTGAGAAGCAGAGTGATGATAGTTACGTAATCGGTCAACAAGTTTTTTGTTGTCACTTTAACTCCCAAAAACACCGAAAGGACTACGAAAAGACTCAATGCTTGGCTACAATACTTATTGTGTTAAATCCATATCATGTGATATGGCAAAACGTACCTACTATCCACCAACACAACGAACAAAGCAGCACGACCGAATAACTGAGATCGAACCACCACCACTAGCGGTGAATAGCAGAAACTTGGAAAGTTATGTACCCAACTCACCGCCCCAACTAGGATTGGCAAAGGGAACACCTTCCTATAATGTAACCCAGGTTTATCAAGCATTCTCTTCCTCCTCATTACCCGTTATTGCTTCATCGTCCGCTTCATCGACTAGTGCGCCGTCAGAGGAACTCCCACCAGATGAAGTATATGATGCCTACCTCCAAAATATACTTTACGATTTTGGGTTGCAACTTAGCCCCGGAGGAAGTCGGGTGGAAGAAGTTGATCAGTCAAACAGTGATTCCGACGTCAGAGAGGAAATTGATCTCTCCCTCACTCCGACTGACCTTAGTAAAACGGGTGTAAAATCACCCAGTGACATAGGGATTGCGGAGGCTGGCAGTGCCACAACGTACCCTGGGTCTAAATTTAGAAAGATCTCCGAGTGCCATAAAATATCAAGTCATTCTCCGAAGAGCAAAGGTAAAATGATGAAATACTTTATATTTTATTGTAGCTTGCCTTCCATTGGAGATTATTATTATGTAGGTAATTCATCGCAAATCTCCCCCCGCAACTCAGGCCTCTTATCACCCGGGCCTCAGCCGAACTGGAAATGTGCTGTGAGTCGGATGTCTTTGAGAGATTTGTAATTCTCTCTCTCTCTCTCTCTCTCTCTCTCTCTCTCTCTCTCTCTCTCTCTCTCTCTCTCTCTCTCTCTCTCTCTCTCTCTCTCACTGGGGCTTTGATAAACGGACAAGTTTCTTTCAGTGTTGCAAGACAGGAAGGGATAACAGATGTCTCAATCCCTTTTCTATATCATTGGTGTTTTATATTCATTTCCTGTGGGTTTCAAGACTTATCTCACTGTCCTGTTCGCCATAAAGAGTTTAACATACGAATACTTTGAAACACTTGACGTGGGTATGATGCTGAAGCAGAGATTGGATTTTAAGAAAATATGACAATGTTTAAGAATGGATTATTGCGATCATTATATACTTCCTTATGTGGAATTCTTAAGAGTTCTTTATAGATATGATAATGAATACTGAAGTCCATTGTTTCAGTTGGAAGCCTTAAAGATTAACGTACACGCATACTCTTGAGAAGATGGAAATATACAATTGTGGCTCTTCCCCGCAAATCATACGTAGACTAGTGTGTGTGTATGTAGGCTTTGTCAGTAAACTGCAAATGACAATTTTGCTATGAGTGTGACACCGGAAGAGGCAAGATAACCACCCTCAACAGGCTTGGGCAAGAAAAGATTGAGAGGAAGAAAAAAGTAATGGTTTAAAGATAAGGCAGAGTTAGGAGAATGATATATAATAGGAAAAGGACAGGCTGAAAGAATAGTCAAAGTAATGACCAAGATAGATGGCAGAATTAGCAACTGAGATGACGATAGACCCACTTTTTGAAGGAAAATAGGTCATAAGAATTAGGGAAGACAGAAGGAGGAAGAGAGTTCCAGAGTTAGGAAGGGGATGGGAAAAGGCATTCACTGCACCAACCAATCCGTGAGCTACAAATCTCCACACAGTGCTTGTACGACGAAACCGCTTGGCGAGTGTTGCATGGCTTTGGCAGCATGGGAGGGATGCAACTCACCAACTCTTCAGAGCAGTGATGGAAGTAGCAACGATAGAAAAAGAGAAAAGGATGATACCTTACGGCGAAAGAGACTCAAGATAAGAAGTAAGAGAAGGATCATTGATGAGTCTGATTGCCTTAGATTCAACCCTATCAAGAAGATGAGTATAAGAAGAAGCACCCCAGATGTGTGAGCAGTATTCTAAAAAGGGACGGGTAAGACTTTTATAGATCTTAAGTAACTGAAAAGAGAAAAATTAAAGACAAAAGTGAAACAGAACCCCTAATTTTTTAGATGCAGATTAGAAATGTGGATTATGTGACTTCCAAAGACAGTTGGAGGCTATCTGGATTCCTTTGATGTTTATTGTATTAAGAGGATAAATTTCATTAGTTTCAAAGGCAATAGTGCTGTCAGGGGTAGATGAATATAAAAATATAGTCAGCAACTATTTCTTAGAGGCATTAAATTTAACTAAATTTTGGGTGCCCCACTAACATTCTCTCTGTAAATTGGAGTTGATAGTTGAAGAAAGAGTGATACAAGATTGATTACAAGTTGCAGAGGAAGGTTATGAAGAGAAGGCAGAGGAAAAAAGAAGGGTAGAATTGTTGACAAAGGAATGGAGTAGAGAGGAGGATGGGGACTGGAGAAGATCATTGATAAAGATAAGGAAAACAGTGGGTACAAGACCAGAGCCCTGTGGAACACCACTGGTAACTTGAAATGAGCTAGTTATTGCACCATCAATAACCACAGATATAAAATGGTCAGAATGAAAGCTGGATATTGTAGAACAGAGAGGAGTAAAGACATAAGCAGGAAGCTTGGCCAACATAGCCTTGTACCACACTCTGTCAAAAGCCATAGAGATATCAAAAGCAACGACAAAGGATTCCTCATAGTTCTTCAGAAAAGATGTCCTCATATGAGTTAGATAGGACAAGAGGTCACCATTGGATCTTGCCTAACAAAAGCTGTTCTGGTGATTGGAAATGAGTTAGGTTCAAGATGTGAGAATTGAGCAAACTTTCAAATACTTTAGCAATAGCAGAGGTTAGGGCAATAGGTTGATAGTTAATAGGAAGAGAACAGGCTGTACCAGAACGTGCATCCAAAATGAAAGATAGATGCTGGATGAGAGAATGAGGCAACTATGAGAGCAAAGCATATGATCCAGATCATCAGCACACTCCATAAGAAACCTTGCTGTATACCACCAGGTCTAGATTCTTTGTTCATCTTTAGACTGCAAAGAACCTTGTGGACTTTGCGTGAAAAGTCCACAAGAGTTAGACGGGTAAATTATGAGGAGCTGGTGAGCTGGAATCGCTTATGGAAGAGTTGGCACTAAAATGAGAGCCCGAGAGAGTGGCTTTATCAGTGAGAGAGCAAGCTATATAACCTTCAGGAAGAATGAGGAGGAAGGAAAGCGTGAGATACAGAAATTTTGGAGTTTTTGACTGAGAACCAGTAACATTTATCAGTGGGAGAGAAGTTAAAGTCATCAACTTTCCTTCTTAAACAGAAAACTTTAGACCTTCGAATCTGAACAGTATAGCGATTCTTAGCTGTAATTAAAACAGAGCGAGTTAAATCACCAGGAGAGGCTTGGTGCGACTAGTATGCCCAATCCCTGGCCTGAATAGCACAGTAAAACCAAGGAATAGGGGGAAATTGTTTTCATAGAGGAGGAGATGCACACCTCTATTCCTGAGGTTATGATCTAGGTAACTTTTAGGGCTCCTTGATCTGGGTTGCTGGTCCGAAAGCAGTAGTCATCCCATAGGAAGTTAAAGAGAAGTTACGCAAATTATCACGTTGGATACATTCAATGCGCCAAAAGCATAGCTCAATTG
Organism: Halocaridina rubra; assembly: GCA_037179515.1. Lineage (NCBI taxonomy): Eukaryota > Metazoa > Arthropoda > Malacostraca > Decapoda > Atyidae > Halocaridina > Halocaridina rubra. The sequence goes on along the minus strand of JAXCGZ010007556.1, from coordinate 213,805 downwards.
GAGGGACTGATGGAGGGGGAACGGAAATGTAAGAGATTGAGATGAAAGATTGGTAACCATACTAACTTGAGGGAACATTTTCACTTCACGACAAGATTAAACGTCATTTAGATTAAAAAACAAAACAAAAAACAAGCATTGTTTTCTCATTTATCGCATTTTTTAATTTGTGTGTATATTTTGGAGAACTTAGAATTATATATTCAGAGAAATATAAGAGAGTGCACTATCCAAGGAACATGTTTGTGGCCACTTCATTGAAGAATAGACGGGTAGAAAATTCACTATACATTCATTTTTCTTTTTAGAGAAGGATTTCTTGCAAACCAACTGTTCAGGTTATGCAAAACTTGGGTTGGGAAGTAAAATTATCCCAAGAACGAATGTATAAGAGCTTTGCCATGAGTTAATGCATAGATTTATACCAGTTCCTGTATCTTTGGAGTTTTTCTCCTTTTAAAGTTTAATGAACCCCAAAAATTTAGTTGTCTCCATTTGGGAATATTTATATATTTTGTGGACTTTTTTCAGAGACTGAAGTTAACGGGTGATGTCTGTATTTCTATTAATTAATAATTTTTATATATCAGGGGATTCGGTGAAATGAATTCATTTGAAGTACTCGTATGTTATCTTTTCAATATGCTTCTTATCTTTCTATCTGGGAATTATACCTAACACCTCGTGACTCCCCGTCTTCTGGTCGCTGTTTTTAGTCTAACGAGTATCCTATTTTCTTTCTGAATGATACATTTTCCGCATGTTAAATGTGGTAGCTCACTGTATTCTATTTTCAGCTATTAATGCGATTATTTTAAGGCATTACATATGAATGTTTTGAGATGGTTTGACCATGTGGAAGGGATGGATGATGAAAGGCTCCTGAAAAAGGTGATGAATGCGAGAGTTGATGGGAGAAATGCTAGAGGGAGGTTTAGGTCTGGATGGATGGATGGAGTAAGGAGAGCCCTGAATGATAGGAGGATGGATGTGAGGGAAGCAAGCGAGCGTGCTAGGAATAGGAATGAGTGGCGAGCGATTGTGATGCAGCTCTGATGGGCATCTGCTGTTACCACAGTGCTGCATCTTACAGAGGTAGCCCTGTGATAGGGGCAGTAGGAGTAGTTGGCAGTTGTGAAGCGACACAGGTTGTGGAAGAGCCGGGAGGATGGGCTGTGGCACTCCAGCAGTGCCATCTGAACGGTCGCTAGCTCCCTCGTCATTGCCCATAGAGCAAAGTAATCCCCTTATTGTTTTCCTTTCTTGATGTCGGCTGCCCCCCAAGTAAAGGGGGAAACAGCCAAGGTAGATAGATAGACTGTCCTACTGTAAAACGGAATTTTCATGACTCAAGTATAAACTCTCTCTCTCTCTCTCTCTCTCTCTCTCTCTCTCTCTCTCTATATATATATATATATATATATATATATATATATATATATATATATATATATATATATATATATATATATATATATATATATTACAAAACTGTATATGTTGAAGAACTCTTAGCAATACATCCTTATCAACATGATTTAAGAACTAGGTTTTTATTAACTATTATCTTCTAGTATTGGTAAATCCATTTCTATCAGTCTTACATTGCTTGAATGTACAGCAACGTCTATGTTGCAGATACTGGAACACCATTGACTCGAATTAACCTCCATTTTAAGTTTGCCAAAGTATTGAATGATATCTAAATTTTCACCAAAGCCTCTTTTGTTTTTCTATATTTCAATTTGTTAGGTTCATTTGTTCCAATATTGAAGGTTTTTGGTTATCTCTTTTAAGTCCACTGCAACGTTATTGATGAAGTGCACAAAAGATACATACTATGACATCAGTCGCCCATGTCAAGGGGGTGGCAGAGTCAAAGCACACTCATGCACCAGAGGCCAATTCACCTCAGTCACTCCTCTTAGCTCCTTGGGTATAAAGATGGCTGCCTTAATTTCCCACCACCACTACCATATTGCCTGGGTGTAGTGACCATGGCTCAAACGGTAGCGTCCGCGACTCTGAGGCGTCAGGTCGAGAGTTCGCGCCCCGTCACGGTCTGAGGTTAGCAAGGGCATGCACTCAGGGTAATGATTACATCTGCCAAAACAAGTCCTTTGCAAGAAGGCAACCGTCCTAGCCCTTGGTTGAAAAGGGAGTCCGTGACGTAAATCCGAAACAACTACCATATTGCCTGGGTCACTCACTCGGTGAGTGGGTAAGATTCTTCTGCAGTGAGGATCGACGATTCTTGCCCACTTATCTTATACTAATCTCATTTTATTTTTCTATGGACCAATATATATCGGTTTTATATTGATGTGTGTATTTAATTGCATGGAAATTTGGATACCTTATCTTTTCTGGTTAAAGTAGTTCCGAGAACAGGTAGGTCATTTCTTTCTACCATTTTAAGATGTGAAACATTATGATTACTATTTATGAGAGGGTTTGCACCCCTATGTTGAATATAATTATTATTATTATTATTATTATTATTATTATTATTATTATTATTATTATTATTATTATTATTATTATTATCATAGTTGTTACACTATGAATAAAACCTTCTTCGTAAGGTTCTATATTCTTTTCTTACTTATACCTCAGTGATTTGAAAATAACGTTGGTCTTTGTGATTACCTGATTGTATTTACTTGATTGTGCTTACGGGAAAGAGTTCTGTGCCGGTAACTCACCGTCTCCTGGTCGGTTCCATTTTAATTCTCAATGATACTTATTATATTTGTCCTTAAAAAAATATGAATGCAGTTAGCATTAGCCACTTCCTCGCTTAGCGAATTCCAATCATCAACTATACACTATAAAGTACTTTCTTACATCTTGCCAAGAAGATTTCTTAGTTCTAGAGGCAGACATATCAAATTATCACTTCTTTTGCACTCTGTCAAAACCACGAAGGAATTTAAATCGTCACCTTATCCCCCCCCCCCCTCTTTCTTCTACTTCAATTGATGGTAAGTTTAAGTCCCTCACCATCCTCATAATTGAGCTTGCGTATCTCTGGTACTAGTTTCGTAACATGTCTTTGATTTTTTTTCCAGCTTATTTTTTTTTTCCAAGTACGCAATTCCAAAAGGGTGCTGCATATTCAAGCTTTGGCCTCATATAATATACATAAATATTTCAGAAAATTTCCTATTCCATGTATCATATAGTCATCCTTACATCTTCTAAGAAATATTGCTATGTCATTTATATACATATCTGGAGACAAACTTGCCAATACATTTATCCCTAGATCTCTCTCATTCTCTGGCTTTAGAAGTTCTGCACCTGCTTTTGAGTACCGAGATTTGGGCCGTATTGCACTTGTGCCCATTCTCATTACATTATGAAGTATTGAATTTCGTTATCCACTTTTCTAACCAGTCATCATACTGTTTAGGTCTTCCTGGAGTTCTCTACCATCGTCATCGTCTTTTACTTTCTTCGTAGTCTTTTCATAAGTTGCAAACATGTTTAAAAATGCATTTACAGACCCCGGTAGATCATTTACATATACAAGGAAAAATATTGCGTGTGGTTGGAGGGTCTCGACAAAGACAGTTTGCAGCTGGTGGATTAAGGCTGTTAAGAAGTATTCATATCATAGTTAATATATTTATTTACTATTTGAAATATCCATAGTGTATGTCGTGTCGAACCTGAGCTTATTTTATTGTTCAAATGAATAAACTTGAACTCTAGTGCACATATCAAGATTATCATATTTATATAATTTTTATATGTTGTTCCACTCATTTATTTATTTATTATTTATTTATTTATCCTTATATTTATATATTTACCTATGTCTTTATTTTTATAGTTATTGATGTGTCTGAAATTCAGGCTTCAGAGACTTTGGACAGTGATCGAAACTCTTTTCTGTGATAATGATAACTTTTAGTTGTTCTAAATTATGTACTTTATATTAATCCCCATTATTAAAGGTGGACACAGACAGGATGTAACTTGAGATTGAAGGCTGTATGTCCTTCCTAGTTCCCCACGGTGGTCTTGTACGCTGGTCTGTTATTCCCCCGTCGAGGGCTGCCACCAGAGTAATACTATAGAGGCACCGCTAAAAATAGAATGAAAGAACTCATGTGAAAACATGAATCATTTTTTACCCCGACCGGGACTCGAACCTAGGACTTATGATTACTAAGTCAAGGCGCTACCACTACACCACAGAAGGTTAAAAGGAATCCAACCTTATATGCATTCATTCCTAAGTATAGCAGATATAAGCTATGAGGTTGGATTCCTTTTAACCTTCTGTGGTGTAGTGGTAGCGCCTTGACTTAGTAATCATAAGTCCTAGGTTCGAGTCCCGGTCGGGGTAAAAAATGATTCATGTTTTCACATATGTAATGTGCTTATTTGGTAATTTCATGCCCGAATGAGATTGGGAATTGAATTAAATGCTAAAATGAAGCCACGAGTGAGGTTGGGGAATCTGTAATATGAACATAGTGGCATTCAGTTAGAATGCGTTCATTCCTAAGTATAGCAGATATAAGCTATAAGGTTGGATTCCTTTTAACCTTCTGTGGTGTAGTGGTAGCGCCTTGACTTAGTAATCATAAGTCCTAGGTTCGAGTCCCGGTCGGGGTAAAAAATGATTCATGTTTTCACATATGTAATGTGCTTATTTGGTAATTTCATGCCCGAATGAGATTGGGAATTGAATTAAATGCTAAAATGAAGCCACGAGTGAGGTTGGGGAATTTGTAATATGAACATAGTGGCATTCAGTTAGAATGCGTTCATTCCTAAGTATAGCAGATATAAGCTATAAGGTTGGATTCCTTTTAACCTTCTGTGGTGTAGTGGTAGCGCCTTGACTTAGTAATCATAAGTCCTAGGTTCGAGTCCCGGTCGGGGTAAAAAATGATTCATGTTTTCACATATGTAATGTGCTTATTTGGTAATTTCATGCCCGAATGAGATTGGGAATTGAATTAAATGCTAAAATGAAGCCACGAGTGAGGTTGGGGAATCTGTAATATGAACATAGTGGCATTCAGTTAGAATGCGTTCATTCCTAAGTATAGCAGATATAAGATATAAGGTTGGATTCCTTTTAACCTTCTGTGGTGTAGTGGTAGCGCCTTGACTTAGTAATCATAAGTCCTAGGTTCGAGTCCCGGTCGGGGTAAAAAATGATTCATATATATATATATATATATATATATATATATATATATATATATATATATATATATATATATATATATATATATATATATGAAACATGATCAAGACTAAGGTTAGGTCAAGTATAAAATATCTTTTCTTCGAAATGTTCTTTGGGAGGTATGTCCATTCAACAATATTGCAATACTTACAAATTTTTTCATTGCTTTAAACAGTTTTTCTGGAAAGAAATGTACGCGGGCAGTCGTGCAAGAACTCAAGAGTGCATAAGTTTCAACCACTAGCACTCCCTAGGAATTTTTCGTTTGGTTTAACCACTGGCATTCCCTATGCATTTGTGTACTCCTTATATCTGTTGAGTTGATTAGACGCTACTACTCTACTTCCACATTTTCAACCTTATTCACGGAAATTAGACTCTTACGTCACGGACAGAGGAGGAATCGAACTCGGGTCCTTTGGTATGGCAGGCCAGTTCTAAAATCATGAAGCAATAAACTTCTTCATCTTTTTTCCTCTCTATGTACATCTTTTCCCCTTTGTATATATGGGGTTGCCGTTTCTCACTAGACTTTCCAAAGTATTGTCTCATAGTTTTGCAGCTGGCTTCGCTTCATGACATAAATTCTTTCCGTTTATCTAATCTTGAACGCAGCACTATGACGCTGCAAGATCTCTCTCATTGACTGAGCTGACTAGTCTCTTAAACAACTAACTTTAAAAACAAGATAATTACCTTTTCCGGGCAGCGGACCGACAGCGAGTCCATGTAGATTACTCCTCCAGTGGTAAATTTAAAAGCAAGAGAATTCACTTTATCTGGGCCTGGGAGCGGCACCATGTCGATACAGATAGCTCCCGCAATTGTTAGACTAATGAGTCTTAAAAGAAATTATTGCCATATATCCGGGCTTGGGACTGGCACCATGTTGATGTACACTATTCCCCCAGTGGCTGGACTGACGGGTGTTTTAAACGAAAATAAGATTTAAAAAAAAAAAAAAAAAGATACTACCAATTATCTGGGCTTGGAACCAGCACCGAGCTCTTGAAAAAAAATGAAAAGCAAAAGAATTGGTATTAATAATTTGCATATACTTTGTATTCAATTAAGATAGCTTTTATGATAGCACAGTCATCGTAGGTCTCACTGATAAGTAGCTTGGTTGTACTGATAATGTGCGTCCATGTTGTCAGTCATGTACATCTAAGTTGAGTGTATTTGCAAGCAAGCTTATTGATGCTAGTCTCTCTCTCTCTCTCTCTCTCTCTCTCTCTCTCTCTCTCTCTCTCTCTCTCTCTCTCTCTCTCTCTCTCTCTCTCTCTCTCTCATAATGCCATTTGTTGCTTTACATCAACTTTCCTTCTTATAAAGGAAGCCTTAGACCTTCGAATCTGAGCAGTACAGCAAATAATTTTTGCTCTGGTATAATGAAGTAGGAAATGTTTAACTATATTAATAACTTGTTGAAGGTACGCGCTATGAATATGATAATTATATTTGATACCCTGCTTATTTTACCATGTTGCTCATATTTTTATTATTTAAGTCTTCTTCTTCTTCCTCTATTTGCGTTCCCATTTTCATATGGGGTCGCATCTCTTCACTAGTCATCTCCACTGGTTCCGGTCCATCACTTGCTCCTCCTCCAGCTGTCTCTCTCTGAGATCCTCCTTCAGTCGGTCCTTCCACCGTAGTTTAGGTCTTCCTCGTCTACGTCTGCCCTCCACGTCCATCTCCATCACTCACACCCACGTAGTCTTCTTCTCTCCTCTTCACATGACCGAACCACTGTAATCTCCTCTCCTGCGCTTTCGCCGACGCCTCCACCACCTTCACTGTACCTCTGATCTGGTCATTTCGTATCCTGTCCTCCCTCGTCACCCCACACATCCACCTCAGCATTCTCATTTCTGCGACATCTATCTTCCTTTCTTGAACCTTTTTCACCGGCCACGTCTCCGCACCGTACAGCAACGCTGGTCTCACAGCTGACTTGTACACTTTTTTATTATTTAAGTCATGACTTAATTTTTCATTCCCGTGTACCATTAATGGGATGTGGAAATGGATAATTTAATTGGGGGAGGAACTTATTGTACCAACTAGGGTGGAGAGAAGATATATTGACTGACCCGGACCAATTTGATTTTCTCTCACCTGCTTAGTACTGTAAATTGGGATGGGTGGAGGTTCCCAAGCAGATGGGTAGAGAGAATTGTGGTGATTCTTTTTCCCCAAGGAGTTAAGATTGGAGAGATGGTTTAAATTAGATTTATGTGGGATGGGTGAGTAGGGTGACTCAGTAACTCCTGTTGCTAGAGGGATTGCAGGTATTGTGTATGTGTGCGTGTATTATATGCATATACACACGCACACACCTTCATACACACAACAGGATGTAAGGAAGTTTGTTTTTTGGTTTAAGAATAGCTCATGACTAGAATATATCCCTCTGGTCATTTCCAATCATTAATTTTCGTACTACGCCCTTACAGATATAAAAAGGTAAACCAGTTTACGTCTTCGAGGGCTAGTCGATATTCTTTCTGACTTTACTCCTGTATGGCTTTCCTCTTTAAGGACTTGGGAGTGTCCTACGTTTCTTGCATTATTGCCTTTGATATATCAAAAGCATACATAAATGGCCCAGAAAACATAGACGGCAAGTGATGTTATCCTACAGCTGAAGACTAGCCGTCTGTGACTTTGCATATTTTTTTTTTTTTATGATTGTGATGCAATGAAGAAAACTAGAGAGAAACAGAGATGGGGGAGTATTGTGACTTGTCAGATGTGTAACGAATATCCAAGAATATTCGATGTTGATGTAGGCATAGACAGAGAACCGTAACTGAATGAGGACTAAACATCGAACTGTCCTGGACAGTCTTATTTAAGTCCACAAGACTCTTCAGCCGTAGTATCGCAACGGGCGGTTGTGCAATGTGCCAACCTGCTGCATGGTACAGAACTCTATCTATACCAAAGATTTTTTTTATATAAATATATCACCATTTTATTAATAACGATGTTTAATAGATGTTATTATTATAATAATCATCATCATGATCATCTTTATTATTTGCTTTTATCCTCTAATGCCAGGGATTTCTTGTTTTGGCTTTTTTTCCTTGATGTTCTCCCTTGAGATCATCAAGGTGGTGTAAAATTTTGTTGATTGGGGGTGGTATTCGCCCTTGAGGGCGAATGGGTTTTCCTATTTTGGCACGGAGGTGGGGTCTTGTTCTGCCTTTCACACCAGCGTTGGTGTCCCACAGGATTCCTTCAGTGTCTTAATACGTTCCTCATAATCATCAATATTGATATGCTGGTGGCTCATCTTTCAGTGCATTTCATTTCATCTTAAACCATCCCGTTTAGATAATCTGCCGCGATTTTCTCCTTTTCACATAATTTATTTTTTTCACTGTGATGGCATTATCTCTCCCCTAACCTTGGATTTGAGTAAGATTTCTAGAGAAGAAAACAAGAGACATTTTGATTGCATAGAAATTATGACGGCCAAAACCCCACCATAAAATAATATAAAATACTAATAATAGGCCTGCTCAGCAATATCAAAATAATTAATCTGGTTGGAATTTTTTTTCTATGAAGGGCTTTCACACTTCCCAGGATAAGGCATCCGCTTGCTGAGTTTGTTTCCTCTTCAAGTTCCTTATTTCATAAAGAGGGTACAGTCGAAAGGTCTCCTTTAATTCTTACCCTGTATAATTTTTCATAAGGAATATTACAGGGTCATGCATTCTAGTTCCTGTCGCTCGCCCCTCTTGTACTGGACCTAGGAATTCACTCTTGATACATACCACCTCCTCTGTCTTGAAATACTCCATCAAGGAGAACTGGGTTGTTGATTTCTCATTGTGCTTGTCGAACTCCGTACATATTCCTAAATTTAACAACAAAATATTTAAGGGAGTATCCATACTATAGAAATATTTCAATTTTACTTCTGCTGTATACGAATAAACTTAATGTAGGGATGTTTGGAGTACTGTATAATCCACATGAGCATTTTTTTTCCTCAAAACATCATATGTACGCTTAGTTAAAGTAAACAGGAAAGTGCCCAGATCGTTTTGTTAAATTATCTCTCTCTCTCTCTCTCTCTCTCTCTCTCTCTCTCTCTCTCTCCTCTCTCTCTCTCTCTCTCTCTCTCTCTCTCTCTCTCTCTCTCTCTCTCTCTCTCTCTCTCTCTCTCTCAAATTTTCAGGAAGCATTTACTACCATTCTTCAAGAGGATTTTTGGGAGTCTACAAGGAAGGACAGGTATAAATGAAAATATCAAAAGGCTTTGATTAAAAGATGGTAAATAGTAAAAGATTAGATTTGAAAGATTGGCTGAGTTGAGAGAAAGTGACCATTGGTTTACCACAAGATCAGTATGAGGGCTAATTCTATTTTTTATACTTGCAAATCATTAGCCAAAGTCCGTTAACTGAATACAGTCATTAAATCTTTATGGAGATGATGATGATGACTATTTTTAACATTATGAGATCTCATAATATTTCTACTGAATTTCAGGTGATCTTATAATTTTATACCACTACCACTACTGCTACAACCACTAATATTAATAATGATAATAATAATAATAATAATAACAATTATACTAACAACAACAATGAACTGGCTGTAAAGTATAATGATAAATATCATTGACAAGAGAGAGAGAGAGAGAGAGAGAGAGAGAGAGAGAGAGAGAGAGAGAGAGAGAGAGAGAGAGAGAGAGAGAGAGAGAGAGAGAGAGAGAGAGTTACAGAAGATACATCCAGTATTTCCAAGTCTATATATATCGCATAATAACAACTTGTAATGCGTCTGGAATGAGTAATAATGATAATTATAAAATGCCTTTCTTCTTAAGAGTGTACAATGGGTATTCGTACATTATATATACACTAGAAGTGACATACTGTAAAAATATCATGACCCCTAAGAATAATGATTACGGTATAGGAGTAGATATTATTTTCACTCTTGTATTAGATAAAAATACATGAATTGTATAAAGATATGTAATTACTAAAAGTAGACCTTTTGTGTTTTTACAAAAATATTATGTCTATACAAACATATAAGTACAATACGGAGACTTGTTCAGTCACTACAATATGTCCTCTCTCAGTTTGGATTTTTGCTTGCTGACACTGTTCTTATGGCACTTGTCTGCTATTTTGGTTCTTGGGATCACATATTTTAGTGACTGCCGAGTGATTCTTTAGTGACAATAATTGTTTACTTTTATTTTGAATACTTCATTCACTCCTTATTGATGGTAAAATCTCTCTACCTCATTTGTATCATACATTTGCACGAGCTCTGCTTGAAAAAGTTTCCTAAAATAGGAAAGCCCAAGAGACAGACGATCACCTTTGCTGGTTTTACTTGTGTTTTTATCATTCTCTCTCATTTGATGTGTTAAGTCTGTTGGAGATTGGGGCTCTCACTGAAGACAATCAATTACATTCTGCAATAAAGTGTGTATGTGTGTGATTATATATATATATATATATATATATATATATATATATATATATATATATATATATATATATATATATATATATATATATATATATATATATATATATATATATGTATATAAACGATCTGTTTTAAGTCACGGACTCCCTTTTCTGCTAAGGACTAGGCCGGTGCCTTTTTGCAAAGTACTTTTGGTGTGATTGTTTCCCTGAGTGAATTCCCTTTCTAACCCCAGACCATGGCGGGCTGCGAACCTCGACCTTATCACTCAAACTCGCTGACGCTACCACTTTGCCTCGATGACTATGATATATATATATATATATATATATATATATATATATATATATATAGAGGAGAGAGAGAGAGAGAGAGAGAGAGAGAGGGGGTTATTTTGCTTATTTTATTTTATTAATTTATTCCGCCAAGGCATCAGACATTACATGATCACAAAAAATCAATGGCAACATAATGCTTCAAGTGGATACACAACCAAGAATAGTACATAGTTTACAGGGAGGCGTACACATTGATAAAACATTGCTACATACTAACACACAACCCACAGTATGGTAACACAAAGTACATTATATACAGGAGAAAAGCTCAGAGAATCACAGAACACACAAACACATTACAAACAAAAACAATACAGCATTATACAGCAACATATAAAGAAAATATACAATATGATACACAATAAATTATACAATACAATATAATTAAAGGCCACCAAAGTGAGGATATTGAGCAAAAATAACATCAAGGTTGTCATCATGAAGCAAGAACGAGCAGATCTGTATTAAGTTCTGACCTCGAGGTAAACATCTCTCAATGTGGGGCACTGAAGACAATAGTGGTCAAGAGTGTTAGCATTAGGGTGGTCGCATTATTTACAGGAGGTGTACTGTGGCATATCTAGAGTCTGGGAGACCTGCCATAAAGGCCGATACCCCATTCTGGACTGAGAACTAACTACATTATGTTTTCGCGCCATTAACCCATGTCTGCGATACTTGTGGCAACTGTAACGTAACCCAAATGAGTAGATGATGTTTCGTAGGCATTGGAGGGAGGGCTCAGCATCCAAAGCATGCCCATCCAGCATGCAGGCCGCCTTGGCAAGACGATCCACCGTGTCATTACTAGTCATCTCAATGTGAGAGGGCATCCATACAAACAACACAACAAGAGAAGCATCCCGAGCGGCGGTGAGGCAACATAGTATATCTCCCACAATACGGCTACAGATAGGTCTTAGCGAGGATAGGGCGTGTAGGGCCGATTGGGAGTCACAAATTATTACCCCATTCACTCGTCGTCGAACAAGGAGAGTCACGGCATCCAAGATGGCATGCAGTTTGCAGTAGGTGGCGCTAGACCAGGTGGGTAGTCTACGACCTATCCATGAATCAGCCAGCATAGGTGGCCCCATGGTGGGGGAAAACACAGCATATGCCACCCTCCCATCTGCTTGCACAGAACCATCAACATAGACGTGATGCGCTGCAGGGACAGACATGGACATATCAGCGTTAGTCTCCTGAGCTAACTGTCTCTACAGGGGGGGATAGACATCGTTCGAGGTCAGTGTAAATGTGACACCGGAGAGGGGGACATGCCAGGGTGGTAAATCTGGGACAGCTGCATGCACAGGTAGGTTGATGTCAAGACCACAGAGAATATCACTCACCACCCATATAAGGTTATGACCTCCTGTTCGAAGTGGGAGCCTGGGTGCGTCTGGACCCATGGACGTCCTCATGACAGCAGAGAAGTACAGAGCAAGATGGGGGTAGTGAAGACATTTAGCAGTGGAATAGGACACATTGGCATAAATCCTCTCCACAAGAGGGGGCAAGTTGAGCTCCAACTGCATACTCACAATATGGGTAGAGAGAGAGAACATCCCAAGATAAATCTCATGACTCGATTCTGGAACTTTTCAAGTGGCTCAAGCGCTGGTCTTGGAAGTTGACACAAGGCAGGGGACAACTACTCGACCACTGACCGAAGTAGTAGGAAATAGAGGGTCCTCACCACTGGGATGAAAACACCTGCAGTATTGTTGGCAAGCCACTTGATAGGGGTAAAGCGGGGCTCCAGACGGCCAAGAAGGCTCTTCACAAAGGGATGAATTCGTTGACGTGCAGGGATAGCTTGGGTGATGCGGAGTGGTGCACCTAAATATGTGTACTGTGAGCAGTGAGGGATGACATTACCACCCATGATGATTGCGGGCAGTGCTCTGCAGTTGCGTGGAGTATTATCCTGCTTTTTTCTGGGGAGATAATAAGGCCACAGGAGGTAGCAGACCTGTAAAAATCATGGAGCATGTGCTGAAGGTCATGAGGTGAGGTTGTGGGTATGCATATGTCGTCCGCATAGCAGTTGACTGTAGTACCAGGGATGACAGGAAGGAGGGAGAGTAGATGATGCATAAGGAGATTGAATAGTTTCTACCTATTCTTGCTATTACTTGCAGTTTTTTCATAAGTCTCCTATGTGGGATTGTAATAAATGCCTACTGAAAAAGCTAAGAATATGCATTATGTCCGCCCCCCCCCCTAAATTTGGCTTACTTCATCAGAAGATTATTCCAAGTATACCTGCCTTCTCTGAAGTCGTGTTGTCTCTTTGACAAGAAGTTGAAGGACTCCAAGTGAAGAAAAATGTGTTGTCTAAATAGTTTCTCCATAGCTTTGCAGACTAAGCAGGTCAAGGGAACTGACCTGTAGTTGCAAGCTGTGCCTCCCCTTCCCTTTTTTAAGATAGGTACCACATTCGCTTGTTTCCAGCATCTGTAAATTCCTAATTGTAATTAACTAATTGTGCTTACGGGAACTGTTTTGTATGTGTGTGTGTGAGAGAGAGAGAAAGATCATGCATGTACACGTGTGTAAATTACACATACATGCCCAGACACGCCTGCGTATCTATTACATAATAAACACACATATGCCCACACACGCTTACATGACTACAGTATCAGATTCTGAATAGAGTGGTTTTCACACGCATACACACTCGTTCCAAAGATATGATATATCAAATATGAAGACAGTAAGACTTATCATCATGCGATGAATGGTGCGGTTTTTAAACATCTTAATTGTGTGATTCTTCCAAGACAATTAAAGGCTTTTGAATGCCTTATATATATATATATATATATATATATATATATATATATATATATATATATATATATATATATATATATATATATATATATATATATATTAAGATAGTTTTCTTTATTTTTAGGGCTATCAAGAAAAGAGGAAAAAATATTCAGATAGAGCTAATAAGGGGCTATAAATTATTTGACAGGCCGGGACCAGAAAATAGGAAGAAATGCTCTCTCTCTCTCTCTCTCTCTCTCTCTCTCTCTCTCTCTCTCTCTCTCTCTCTCTCTCTCTCTCTCTCTCTCTCTCTCTCTCTCTCTCTCTCTCTCTCTCTCTCTCTCTCTCAACAGACCTGTTCACTCCCCCCTCTTACGTGATATGGTTATATCCGTGATGTAATTTCATTACTCATAAAGAACATGGCCCTTTTTTGGGGGGTCCTTTTTGTTTTTTGTTTTAGTAAATTTAATGAGCATAACAGCCTCAGTCAAAAATATAAATCGAGAAGCATTTAAAAAAGTTTTGAAACAAAAGAATAAAGTCTACGTAAGACGTGGGGAGGGGTCGGTCCGATAAGTTCGGGATGAGTATTTTTTGTTCTTATCAAAGCTCGAGTTTATGCAGACGTTGTTCCTCCAATGACGCAGTACATCCAATGCCCAAGAAAATTTTGGGAGTTTTTTTTTTTTTTTTAGATGACGCTGAAGGACACCTTCTCTATTAAGACGCCATTAGCATTTTCTTTGCTCGATCAGGCCACGGTAGCTCACTGATACAGTACGCGGGTTAGGAGACGACCAATGCGGGTTCGATATTACCGCTGAACATTAAGAAGGGTATCCAGTCTTGATTCCCCAGCTCCTATAGGTCTGTGTCCACCCCATTCGACTGGGGACTCTTTGTGACACCTATAAAAGATGCACTTGCATATTCTTAATTCATTACCGATAAATTCAAGCATACTTCTTTTGGTGTTACTTTGGCTTGTTAACTACAAGGAAAAAATATCTACACCGTCCTCTGGCTTGTTATTTACGATTAAATGTGCTAAATAGAGGTTAGGTTAGGAATCTAGGTAACAAAGTAGATAACAAGCATATCTTTGGATATTAGGCAACAAAGTAGTTTTCTTGTTATCCATCACATAAAGTGTAGATCGCATATCAAAGTAGATTCATGACACATAGATAACAAGGCAAAGTAACACCTCTTTTTTCTCTCTCTCCTTTCTCATGCTTTATGTAGAGCTCTTCCCATGGTGATAAGGAGTCGTTAGTATCGGTTTTCTCTCAAAAGATTTACGACCGAGTGCCCTTCCTAATACCAACCTATTCTGTTGAGTCGGCCATGAGACCGCCCCTGAGCTTAGCTGACGTGGTCTTCCTTTGCGGAACTGTATTGTATTTATATACAGTGTTCCTTTTGCAACTTTCAGAACACTTCTTTACTTTGAAGACACGTTTGTAAATTGTGCGCATTTATTCATGGATGTAAGTGCAATGACATTGAAGAGTGCATGGTAACGGCTTTTTCATTTATATATATATATATATATATATATATATATATATATATATATATATATATATATATATATATATATATATATGCAAAATAAACTGTTATATCACAGCACAATGTGAAGCAAACAAAGGCCCATTAATAAAACACAAAAAGAGAACTGGAGTCCAGTCGTAATATATAGTACATCTTCGCTTCTTTTTGTGTTTTATTTATGGGCTTTTTGTTTTTTATTCATATATATATATATATATATATATATATATATATATATATATATATATATATATATATATATATATATATATTATGTCGCTTCAGAACATTTTATATGACTAAATTTGCCTTAACTGGTTTTTGTTAAAAAGTTATGTCAAGATTAAAAAAAAAAAACATTGTGACAATAGACTTCTTATGTGAAAATTCACTACCACTGTTGATTAGATTATACATTATAATCTTATATTTATTATTTTCCCTTATTTACGTCTTTTTCCGTTACCTTTGCAGACGTCATGGCACAGACTCGACATAACGTTATCATTTCCGATTTATGACCTACTGACAAGAAAAATTAAATAAAATTAAATTAAATAAAGTTGCTAATTGAACTATACAGAAAATACTTATGAAAGAAAGCATTACGTCCTCGTAATATTTACCGTATGAAGAGTGTGGGAAAACACTGAAAAAGGCATAATGAAAAAAAAAATGGACATGTAAAATATACTGATGAAAATGTACGACTTTATTGTAATTTTCGTATATGTAAATTGCTTTTGTTCATTTACTCTGTGTTTGGTGGCGTGAAGACAAAATTTTCCTTAAGTGTGTGTGTGTTTTTTTTTTTATTTCATGTTTTAGATCAGTTGTTATATCAGACATGAGAAGACTGTTTTCTTATGGATAAAATTGATATATTGTTTTTATTCCTTTAAATTGTCTTCGTATATATCAGAAAACTCACTTTTACATGAAACTTTTTTCTCATAATTTGTTTTGAATATATGACTTTGTCTTTATTAAACTTCAAAAACGACTATTGTAATAAATTTTCATATTTTCTCGTTAATTTTATGATACTGTGTATCTCTCTCTCTCCTCTCTCTCTCTCTCTCTCTCTCTCTCTCTCTTCTCTCTCTCTCTCTCTCTCTCTCTCTCTCTCTCTCTCTCTCTCTCTCTCTCTCTCTCTCTCTCTCTCTCTCTCTCTATATATATATATATATATATATATATATATATATATATATATATATATATATATATATATATATATATATCCTTGCCTGCCTGTCTACCTTGTTGGTGAGCCAAACAGGGTGAAAGGGAGATGTGTCAACCCTTTATCCTCAAGGAGCTTAGAGTAGTAGTTGAGATATGTGCGGATCGTGGTGAATGTGTGTTTCTTGGTTGGCCCACCCCTCTTACAAGGAGGAATGAGACCATGGAGATATATATATATATATATATATATATATATATATATTATATATATATATATATATATATATATATATACACAAATGTATAGATAGATAAATTTTCTTTTTCATTAGTATTCAAACTATCGTTTAAACACATTATGATTGACCGTTGTATTTGCGTTGCCTGTTTTCTTATTTAACTTTCACATTTTTTTTTACAATTATTTTGTCATTAGCAGTGACTGTATAAAGTCTGTCTGAAAATTCAATTGGAATCATGACACGTATCTGAATATATAAGACGTGTTTGTGAAAGAGGGTTATCGTATGCTATCTCCTATCCATCTTCGTTTTATGCGCCCCAGATTCATGTCTTAATATGCTCAATAGCTGTTCAGATTCAGTGTTGGTTTCCGGTGGGATTACAAGCACCCCTTCCTCTGGCTACTGCATTTCACAATCAAAGTATGCATTATCAGTTTGTGGCCAACGCATTCATGGAAGGAGCAAGTTTATATATATATATATATATATATATATATATATATATATATATATATATATATATATATATATATATATATATGTTCCGGTTTTACGTCACGGACTCCCTTATCAACCAAGGGCTAGGACGGTTGCCTTCTTGCGAAGGACTTGTTTTGGCAGATGTAATCCTTACGCTGAGTGCATGCCTTTGCTAACCTCAGACCTTGACGGGGTGACGTATGAGTTTTAGACTTCCACTTGAACTCACACTTTATAAGATGAATGGGTTTTCTCACCGCTTGTCACCACTGACGTATGGGTTATAGCTATTCCATCTAATGACACCACTGACGTAGGGCTTTTCCTCCTACGTATATTTACTTTAATTATTATGGTAGCGTGGTTTATAAATATTGGTACCTGATGGGTACAAGGTAAGAATGGACAAGCAGTAGTTCCTTTACTTATATTTATTCTAGAGTACAACACATCCGACGCTTCAATGCCCCTATGCCTCATATGGCCCAATGGCCCAATGGCCCAATGGCCCCCACCCTATGACTATCGCAGTCTATGATCTATTCGTGCCCCTGGCAATATCTAACTAAACGTCTCTGCCCTGGGTGGCTCTTTAAATACCCCCAGGGGCAGGGCGTGGCTTAACATCCAATTCTCCAATGAAATCAGTCAGATCTAGTCCAGCAAATCAGCGCCAGGTTCAAAGTGGAATCCCACCTACTTCCGGGAAGGAGTTATTGGGCATTTCTCCTGGGCAGGTTCCTGCGTACGAAACACAAGTTTATGTTTTTCTTGTGGTTTAGGAAATGGCTAACTTCCTGGCCTTTCTTGCCCTTCTCGATGCCAGGTCCTCCATCTCACGGTTCCGGTCATATATTTCCTTGGCACTTTCTACAAACATTGTAATAACATATCCGTGCCCTCGACCAACCGTTTCCGCTCAAGATCTGTTACAAGTTTCAGACTCTGGCTTCAGCATGGCGGGCTGGCTTCAGCATGACAGAAGTCATACGACATCCCTCCCAACCAAAACTGAAATATCTCTTATTTCAGTCGAAGCATGGACTAGTTTTCCGGGAGCTCTTGGACATATCCTAGCTAACATTAGTTTACAATAGAAATGGGGCCGAATTATTTAAGCTATTTTCTAAGAATTCCTATACAAATTACACAAACATAACATATAGAGAGTACCTTTACAGACAACTAGAGCATGCAGGGTCTATGTCCTTGTTGGAAATCTGAAATACAAACATATCCTTATATTTAAACAACATAATTCCAGTGTGAAACTAACGTTAAACATTAATTAAGATCAACAAGTCAGTTTAAATCAAAACATTAATTTATCTACTTCTCTCGTTTAAAAAGGCAAAATTGAGTTAAGTACAGTAAGATCATGACTCATGTAGAACATTAGCAAACAATTAAGTAGAGTATTAACGGGTATAAACAGGTAAAATGCAATAGATTACAACATCAACAGTAATTTCTATAAGAGACCCTACCGTCATACGTTCTATTCCTATCATTATTAGGGGCATTGATTTGTCTTAAAATTAAGCCTTAAAAACTACTCCTGGAACAAAGCATGTGTTACTCTCATATTATATTATTATTCAGAGACCATTTAACATAAAAACTCAATGAATCTAAAGATTAAATCATAATTCAAATAATAAGAATGCTAAAACAAAACACTAATGTTATTTAAGCAGAAAATAACTTATTAATCTTAGTTCACATCATACACTTTATCAATGGCACTTGCTCAACACTATATTTAAGGGAGACTCTGAGTTTGCGCTTAAAATTTTCTTAAAGCTAGCAAAACAAAAAAATAAACATAAAAAATAAAAATATTTTGTCTCCCCCTTTTTTTTTTCTTTTTAAAATACCCTTCTTTCTCTTTTCACTAAAGTTCGGACATGTATAGGGATCATTTTTCTTTCTCATTTACGTGGCTTTTAAAGGTATTATTTAAAATATTTTAAAATATTTCTGCGTTTCTTTTCCTCTCTTTTTACTACCGTTATGACTCGTAGGGGGATCTCCTTGTTTCTGGGATTTCATCAAGATTACCTGGGTGTTTTAAAGTAGTTTAAAATTTTTATTCTTTTAGGACTGTCCTCCCTGTCTTAGGACGACTTTTACTTCCTCTGTCTAGGACAACTTTCGTTTTCTCTGTCTAGGACGACTTTTGTTTTCTCTGTCCCTTGCTCATGAATTCTTGCTAGGTGCGATTCCCCGGTCTCTCACGGGGACTCTTACGCTTTCACATCCCCCGCCCGTCCTCGCTGCAGGCCCAGGTTTGTTGCCATAACCCTGTTTCTTGGTTAGGCAGAGCAAAAAGGACCAGGAAGGGGCCCCACCTCTCGCGAATCCTTCCAGCCCGGCTTTCTCGTCCTGCCCTCGGCCGATCTTGACTAAGACCTCCCACGCAGGAGACCTGCAACGTCACAGCGTTACTATTTCTGTACGGTCATCCACACGTACCTTCGAAGTAGAATGCGGGATGAAAGTTTGAACCTATGTCACTACCACAGTTGTAAGAAAGGTTCCCTATGACTTCAGGGTACCAACAATGGCCATACATTGGTAATCGAGGCTATACTTTGCCTCCCCTGCAACTGCAAGTGATTGCAATCTCTATTCAATGGGCATTAGGGACTTGTCTGACGGACAAAATCTAAAGACTTTTAGAACTTGCAGGTCGGGGCTGCCTAGGAATAGGGTGGTAATGGAAGGTATGTGTCTACACAACTAGATTATTATTCCAAGATACTTAGGACTTAGTAACTGCTACATAGCATTACTCTACTATAAATGTCAAAAAGAATAATCACTGAATACTGAGAAAAGCCACTAAAGAAACATTCTTATTAGCGGTGGCTACAGTAACATCAAGTATGAATTCAGATAAAAGATACAAATCATCAAGTTACTGCTGATTTCATTTCAAAAATAATAATTAGCAACAGGCCATTGAGAGATAGCAACGATATCAGTCAACACAATAACATTACTAATAATCATGATCTAAAAATAAGAATAATAAACAATAAAAATAAATATACTAAATCAAAAATATCAATATATATACAATGGAGACTGGCATTCAGAAGTAAGAACAGAGTTCTACACTTATTTTTCATAGTGATGCTTATTCTAACACAGTCTCCTTTAACATTCAAATTCCTGCTGTCACAATCAATGTATATATGTATAGCATAAGTGGCAACTTGCTGGCTCCACAACTTGTCAATGGGAGTTTTATCTATTCTCTAAACAGTTGCGACATGTGGCAATAATATTTATGCAAATGGCGGTATTACCGATGTCTTATCAGTATTTATGCAATAACAGCATGCAACAATCTATCAACTGAAATAAAATGTAAGCATAATTATCGCCTAGCTTCGCTGGAATAAAAACAAAAAGGAAAAATCAAAGACGGCTACATTCTTTTAGCATCGAACGGAGCCTCTGTCAGGCTCAGAGTCGAGTGAAAGGTAGGAGAGAGAGAGAGAGAGAGAGAGAGAGAGAGAGAGAGAGAGAGAGTGTGACCTTGAAATACGCTGCGGTTTTTTTCACTCAAGTCAGCTGAGCTGGGCCTCTGTCTTTTACTTGTACTGAAAAATAAAAAAATTGTCGCAGAGTATCTCTAATAATAAAAATAAATAAACAAATGAACGTGAACAAACGTTAGCAATGACTATCGATAGAGTCTTACGGTTATTGTCAGCGGCTATTCTCATTCCTGATTAAAAAAACGAAAGCAAAAAGAACTTAGTGTACAACTGCAAAACTGTCGAAGCATAAATCCATTCCTCTCTGTTTAATCTTGATAAGGACTTTACTGTAACAGCATACACATCCTTGTCTATAATGACAATCTCTCTCTTTTCATACTATAAATCAGAGGGTTAAGTCGAAGCACACACTCTGATGAAATTAAAGCAAAAAAAAACTAAAATCATATGTGACAGTATCCCTACTACTATCAACAAAAGTACAAGTATCCTTTTCTTAATAACTTCTTAAAAAGGACTTAAGTGTCATTAATTTTAACTTTAAAACTCAGCAAATAATCTCTAATAATCTCAATTATCTTTAATTAGCCCGATTGTAATCTAAAATTCATGAAAAGGCTAGGGATTAACCATGGTTATCTCTGGATAATCTTTTCAGAATCCTTTAAGTAAGATTTTAAAGATTTCTTCAATACAAAAAGAACTATAACAAAAACAGGTATCTAGGAATATAAAAAGTCTATCTCTGTGTATGCAATAATAAAAACAAAAAGTATATTTCATTATCAACAGTAAAGAATGCATTTTGCTTAAACTTCAAAATCTCGTACGGAGTTGTACATAAACATTTCAAACATAAAATATATGTTAAGCCACGCCCTGCCCCTGGGGGTATTTAAAGAGCCACCCAGGGCAGAGACGTTTAGTTAGATATTGCCAGGGGCACGAATAGATCATAGACTGCGATAGTCATAGGGTGGGGGCCATTGGGCCATTGGGCCATTGGGCCATATGAGGCATAGGGGCATTGAAGCGTCGGATGTGTTGTACTCTAGAATAAATATAAGTAAAGGAACTACTGCTTGTCCATTCTTACCTTGTACCCATCAGGTACAAGGTAAGAATGGACAAGCATTAGTTCCTTTACTTATATTTATTCTAGAGTACAACACATCCGACGCTTCAATGCCCCTATGCCTCATATGGCCCAATGGCCCAATGGCCCAATGGCCCCCACCCTAAGACTATCGCAGTCTATGATCTATTCGTGCCCCTGGCAATATCTAACTAAACGTCTCTGCCCTGGGTGGCTCTTTAAATACCCCCAGGGGCAGGGCGTGGCTTAACATCCAATTCTCCAATGAAATCAGTCAGATCTAGTCCAGCAAATCAGCGCCAGGTTCAAAGTGGAATCCCACCTACTTCCGGGAAGGAGTTATTGGGCATTTCTCCTGGGCAGGTTCCTGCGTAGGAAACACAAGTTTATGTTTTTCTTGTGGTTTAGGAAATGGCTAACTTCCTGGCCTTTCTTGCCCTTCTCGATGCCAGGTCCTCCATCTCACGGTTCCGGTCATATATTTCCTTGGCACTTTCTACAAACATTGTAATAACATATCCGTGCCCTCGACCAACCGTTTCCGCTCAAGATCTGTTACAAGTTTCAGACTCTGGCTTCAGCATGGCGGGCTGGCTTCAGCATGACAGAAGTCATACGACAGGGGCGCGAACTCTCGACCTGACGCCTCAGAGTCGGAGACGCTACCGACTGAGCCACGGCGACTACTATATATATATATATATATATATATATATATATATATATATATATATATATATATATATATATATGTTTGTTCCGGTTTTACGTAACGGACTCCCTTTTCTACCAAGGGTTAGGACAGTTGCCTTTTTGCGAAGGACTTGTTTTGGCAGGTGTAATCGTTACCCTAAGTGCATGAGCTTGCTAACCTCAGACCGTGACGGGGCGTGAACCCTCGACCTATATATATATATATATATATATATATATATATATATATATATATATATATATATATATATATATATATATATATATATATATATATATATATATATATATATATGCAGAATATCCAAGAGGAGGGAAGGCTTTTCTTTGTGCAAAACATTTTGTCTTTTCCTTCAGCATTTTATGTTGTGATGGATGTCTCTTGTTTGTGCATCATTCGATAATGAAGGGCACCTTGAATATTTCAAGTCAACATTCTGCACAGTGTAGTCGTTGGCATGCTAGTATATATATATATATATATATATATATATATATATATATATATATATATATATATATATATATATATATATATATATATATATATATATATATATATATATATATCCTAACCTAACTTTACCTAACCTAACCAATCAAATAACTAGATACAATCAATCACTCTTTTGTCTGTCAAAACGGACAATTTTTTCTATTGCTAAATCCATATATATTTATTATATATTTTACTGTGAGATTGTGTAGTGTCCCTCATGCTTAAATATATTTTTTATTTTATTTTTGCCGGATTTGCTTCTACGAACCTTATCCGCGTCATGGACAATTCTTAAGTAATATTTCTCAGGAATCGCCTCACTTACGTAATATTCATTTTAACAGACATGTTAATCTTAACGTAATAATGAGCGACTCTCCTATTATGTAATATCTGTTTATTTCCGATCTGTGTAGAATAAAAAGATAAAGATAGGTTTTTGTTTATGTTCTTTTTGGTTTTTAAGATGAATCTTCTAATTACTATTTGACAAATAAATTTTAAAGAAATACAGTATGTTTGTGTGTGTGTATGATTGTTATTGAGCTCTTTAGACACATCTTTAGATCGTCAAGCTCAAGTATGCGATATGTGGAGGGATAAGAGGAAGAGTTTCATATAGGTGAAAGTGAAAGGAGAAATGAAGATTGAACCCAAAAGAGGCACTCAAGTAAATATTGTAAGCCTTCACTTTTATGAGAATTTCTTCTCTCTCTCTATCTCTCTCTCTCTCTCTCTCTCTCTATATATATATATATATATATATATATATATATATATATATATATATATATATATATATATATATATATATATATATATATATATATATATACCTTGGCTGTCTCCCCCAATTGGGGGGTAGCCGACATCAAAAAAAGAAAATAAGGGGATTACTTTGCTCTATGGGCAATGACAAGGGAGCTAGCGACCGTTCAGATGGCAATGCTGGAGTGCCACAGCCTATCCTCCCGGCTCTTCGACAACCTGTGTCACTTCATAACTGCCAACTCCCCTACTGCCCCTACCACAGGGCTACCTTTGTTAGATGCAGCCCCATGGAAACAGCAGATGCCCATCAGAGCTGCATCACAATTGCTCGCCACTCATTTCTATTCCTAACACGCTCACTTGCTTCCCTCACATCCTGTCATTCAGGGCTCTCCTTACCCCATCCATCCATCCAAACCCAGGCCTCCCTCTAGCATTTCTCCCATCAACTCTCGCATTCATCACCTTTTTCAGCAGTCTTTCATCATCCATCCCTTCCACATGGCCAAACCATCTCAGAACATTCATATCTACTCTGGCTGCAATTTCTCTCCTCACACCCATTCTTGCTCTCACCACTTCATTCCTAACCCTATCCAACCGAGATACACCAATCATACTCCTCAGGCATTTCATCTTAAACACATTTAGTTTCTGTCTCTCACTTACTCTCATACCCCATAACTCTGATCCATACATCACAGTTGGCACAACCACTTTCTCATACAAAACTTTCTTAACATTCATTTCCAACCCTCTACTCTTCATTACTCCTTTCAACACACCCAACAGTTTACATCCTTCATTCACTCTGTGACACACATCTGCTTCCACTCCAACATTTGCAGCTATAACCGAGCCTAAATATTTAAAGTGATTAACTTCCTCAAGTGTCTCTCCATTCAACATAGCTTTCAATCCAGCACCATCCTCATTTCTTTTACACCTCATAACTTTACTCTTTCCCACATTCACTCGAAACTTCCTTCTCTCACACACCATTCCAAATTCTGACACTAACTGACACAGCTTCTCCTCTGAATCTGCCACCACCACAGTATCATCTGCAAACAGCAACTGATTCAGCTCCCACTCACTATCATTCCCATGTACCATTCTCAAACCTCGACCACGCACTCACTCATTCACCTCTCTTGCGACTCATATCAATATACAAATTGAACAGCCATGGTGACATCACACATCCCTGTTTCAGTCCCACACTCACTGGAAACCACTCACTCACTTCATTCCCTACCCTAACACAAGCTCTACTGCCCTCATACAAACTCTTCACTGCATGCAACAGTTTACCATCAATTCCATATAACCTTAAAACATTCCACATTGCCTCTCTATCAACTCTATCATATGCTTTCTCCAGATCCAAAAATACAAAATACGCATCCTTCCCTTTGCTAAATATTTCTCACATAACTGCCTAACTATAAAAATCTAATCTATACAACCTCTACCTCTCCTAAAACCACTCTGCACTTCCGCGATCACATATTCTGTCTTATTTCTAATCCTATTAATCAGTATCCTATCATACACTTCTCCTACCACACTCAACAAACTTCGTTCCGGTTCCGGTTTTACGTCACGGATTCCCTTTTCAACCAAGGGCTAGGACGGTTGCCTTCTTGCGAAGGACTTGTTTTGGCAGATGTAATCCTTACCCTGAGTGCATGCCCTTGCTAACCTCAGACCGTGACGGGGCGCGACGGGGCGCGAACCCTCGACCTGACGCCTCAGAGTCGCGGATGCTACCGGTTGAGCCACGGCGACTACTCACACTCAACAGACTTATACTCCTTAAATTGTGGCATTCAGATACGTCTCCCTTACCTTTGTATATGGGCACTATACAAGCAATCACCCATTCCACTGGCACCATCGACAACATAAAGCATATATTAAACACTCTCACTAAGCATTCTAATGCAGTCTACCCCATTCTTTCAACATCTCCGCTCTCACACCAACCATTCCAGGTGCTTTACCTGCTTTTGCTTCATACAATGCCCTTTTCACCTCCTCTCTTGTAATCTCTCTCTCATTTTCATCTTCCATTACTGGCACTTGAACCCCCCCACACTGCCACTGTAGCTGCCTCTCTATCTTCCAAAGCATTCAGCAAGCACTCAAAATATTCTGCCCATCATTTCCATGCATCATTCCCTCTTAACATATGTCCATTCACATCTTTCGTTGGCTCTTCCATCCTCGATCCACCCTTCCTTACTCTCTTCACTTCTTTCCAAAACTTCTTTTTATTCTCCTCATATGACCTACTAAAATCCTGTCCCCACCTAACATTTGCCAACCTCTTCTCTTCCTCTACCTTCCGCTTGGTTCCCGCATTTTTCTGCCTATATCTTTCATACATCTCCCTACTTTTACATTGCAGCCATTCCTCAAAAGCCCTCTTTTTCTCTTCCACCTTCATTTTCACCCCTTCATTCCACCACTCGCTGCCCCTCCTCATGCCACCTCCAACAAACCTCTCTCCACACACATCACTTGCATGTCCCACAAAACATTCTTTCATCAACCCCCATTCCTCCTCTAACTCCCCCAACTTCTCTTTCTTTCACCCTGTCGTATGCCACTTTCAACCTGTCCTGATATTCCTGTCTCTTCTCTGGCTTTTTCAACTCTTCCACCTTCACCACTTCCCTTCTACACCCCCCCACTCTGTTTCCCCACTCTTTTGCTACTACCACTTATGCTTCAACCAAAACCTGATCAGACATCCCAGCAGCCACACCCGTAAATGCATGCACATCTTTCACTCTACCAATCATGCTCTTTGCTACCAACACATAATCCAGCAATGCTCTTTCTTTCACTCTTTCATTTGCCACTCTCATCCATGAATACATATTTATTAACTTCTGCTTGAAAAAACTATTACTATCACCAACTCTTGCTTTACACACATATCTAACAGTCTCTCGCCACTCTCATTCCCACATGGTACCCCATACTTTCCTACATTACCTCCTACCTCTCCATCACCCACTCTGGCATTCAAGTCACCCAACACAACTACATAGTTCCTTCTACTCAGACCATCCACACACCGAGTTAACTCATTCCAGATTTCATCCCGCTCTTCCTCACTTTTCTCACATCCTGGCCCATACGCACTAACAAAAGCCCAACATTCCCTACCTATCCTAGCCCTAACCCACATCATCCTAGATGACACTTCTTTCCATTCCACTACCTTATTTACCATCCATTCACTCAGCAATAATGCCACACCTTCTCTCGCTCTCCCCCTTTCAACCTCAGACACCCTACCTCTCTCATCACCAAATGCCACTCCTCCTTTTCCTTTCATCTTCGTCTCACACAATGCCAATACATCCATCCTCCTCCTACCAAACATATATCCAATCTCACATCTTTTGATCTCTATCATACTACAACCACGCACATTTAGACACCCCAAAACTAGAGTTTGGGGAGAAGTTATTCTCCCCTTTACTCCCCTTCTTCTTTGACGTCTCACAGGAGGTTAATACAAGGGGGGGGGGATTCCTAGTCCCCTCGCCCCGTCCACTTTTAGTTGCCTCTAACGACACGCAGGGAATACGTTGGGGCTATTCTTTGATGCTGTGCCCGTCACCACAGGGCACTATATATATATATATATATATATATATATATATATATATATATATATATATATATATATATATATATATATATATATATATAAGCCTTTTAAAAAACGCTCTCTCTCTCTCTCTCTCTCTCTCTCTCTCTCTCTCTCTCTCTCTCTCTCTCTCTCTCTCTCTCTCTCTCTCTATATATATATATATATATATATATATATATATATATATATATATATATATATATATATATAGAGAGAGAGAGAGAGAGAGAGAGAGAGAGAGAGAGAGAGAGAGAGAGAGAGAGAGAGAGAGAGAGAGAGAGAGAGAAACGTGCAACACTTAATGTAAAAGCGTCTAAAAATAATGCACTAGAATGCAGAGATTTTGCAGTATGGACTTTTCAACACTTTAAAAAAAAAAATATCTTAGAAGAGAAGGCGCTGCTTTTGAATTTACAGATTTTTCTCTATCAAACAATCAGCACCATTTCACTGACTCTTGGATTAAAATGGAAGATCTCAAGAATTCCTATTCCTGCAGTGGTTCCAACCCCTCGCTGGTTTTTTTTTTTTTTTCGTATCGTTCAATCCTTATCTCCCTTACCTTTGGGATGGTCTACGATCTTGTTAAAATTATTTTATCGACATCAATGTATTCTGCACCTATTTACGCACCTTCCTTAATTTTTTTTTTTCCAAGCTTCAACTCCTATCCCGTTTCTTTCTGAACTGGTACCCGACGGGGTGTGCCATCCCCTCCTCCTCTCCACATTCTCTTTTTTGCCCATCCCCTTGTAAGTGTCAAGTTTGGTATACAGGCTTCACATTTTTTGAATGTTTTCTGCAAACACACCCATCCTGCGTGTCCTCCAAATGCTTTACCACTGTGTGTGTGTATGTGATTACCTAATTGTGATTACCTAATTGTGTTTACGGGAAAGAGCCCAAAGCTCGTATCTTCCCGTCTCCTGATGTGTGTGTGTGTGTGTGTGTGTGTGTGTGTGTGTGTGTGTGTGTGTGTGTGTGTGTGTGTGTGTGTGTACAGCATTGTTTATAAAGCCACTACTTCCTTTTTTATTCTGAGTTTGGTTGATCATTGTGCCAAAATCTTTGAACCATGTTCCTCTTGTCATGGTTCTCTGACATTGGAACTTAAGAATAGGCAGATGTAGTTGTAAGGGTTGCCACGTATCTAGAGCTATTCCGAGAATTGTTATTTAATTTTTAATGTTACTGACTGAAGACCGTTTTCGATTAGGTGAGACTTTAGTAGCTGAAGATCCAATCAAGTTACAAAGAAGAGCATTTTCTTGCCCCTCCCCTGACCCAGGTGGGAAGCATAAGCATTGATGCAAGATGCAGAGAATCTCGGCTCTTGACATCATCTTTCCTCATTTTCCTAACGAAAAAAATGCATTGATTGCAAATTGCAGAGTCATAACACACCTCCTTTTCCCAAATGAAAAAGAATAAATGTCATATGATCACCTAGCAGCTGCATACATTTACATTGTCAACAATTAAGAGGTGAATTGACAAATGAATGAATCCCACGTAATAACCCAGCAGCTGCATACCCTTCCATGGTTAACAATTAATATTTAACTTAACAAAAATATGAATGTCATATGATGACACGGCAGTTTCAAAACTTACCATTGCCAACAATTAAAAAAGAAGGTAATTTTTAGGAGTTTGAAGTTCCGTTTTAAACATAGGTTGATTTAGGTATGAAAGGCGAGAATTATTATTTCATTAACCCGATAAGTGGTCATTAATTATTCGAAGGCAGCTAGACGAAATGTTTTATTTGCTCATATAGAATTGCCTTTATAGGATAAGTGTTGGTAAAATCGTAATTGAATTATTTCCAGTTAATATAAGTAGTTCAGTAGTTTTCCACTTCAATCTATATCAAGTCGTAGTTTGATCATTTTGAACCATTATCAATCAATCGTAGTCTGATCATTTTAAATCATTATCAATCAGTCGTAGTTTGATCATTTCATGTGTTTTCTTAATCATTTCAAGCCTTTTATAGTCGTAGCTTGAACATTTCAAGTCATTTCCAATGGTAGTTTGATCATTTTAAGTTGTATTTTATTCATTTCAAGCTATTTTAAGTCATAGATTGATCATTTCAAATAGTTTTCAAGCGTAGTTAGATCAATTCAAGTGTGTCCTTTATCTTGTTAAAGCTGCATCAAGTCGTAGATTGATCATTTCAAAGCACTTTCTATCGTAGTTTGATAGTTTCTTGTCCTCAATCATTTCAAGTCGTTCCTGGATAATTTTAAGTCTTACCTTAATCATTTCAAGTGAATTCATATCTTGGCGTGATATTTTCATACCAGGTCATTTCTAACTAATTTCAAGCCACTTGAATTCTTCATCTGGATCACTTTACTAATTACAACCACAGTACTTAAAGTCAGATCTTGAGCTCATACTAATAAAGAATGAGAGTTCGTATGAATGATGAGTAATTAGCTGATGTTTCAGTGCTAGCCTCTTGAAGTCTTATGAATACTTCAATGCTAGCCTCATGAAGTCCTATGAATACTCACACACTATTCTGTCTGTCTGCATGGGCCTCCCTCCCTCTTGCAAGGGGAAGGCTGAGTCAATGCTCTCACCCATGTATCTTGGTCTCACTCTTAACAGATTTTATTTTTAATTTAAAATTACCTATATGGCATTCTATAACACACGTTATCGGGAGAAACCAGCGTGTCGTGGGAAGATTTATAATATTGATATAAATGCATTGATTTTAATGTTCGGGATAATAATAATGAGGTCACCGTGGCAAAATGGTAACGTACGCGACTTTTAGGAGTAAGGTCAAGGGCTCGTGGCCCGCCACGGCCTGAGGGTAGAAAGACAATTCACTGAGGGTAACGATTACACCTGCCAAAACCAAATTCCTTCGCAAGAAAGCACCGTCCTAGCCTTTAGTAGAAGTGGGAGTCCGTGACGTAAAACCGATTATTCATTCGGGAAAAAATAATAATGCATTAGGAATTTCAATAAATATTGTACCTTAATCCACCTCTCTCTCTCTCTCTCTCTCTCTCTCTCTCTCTCTCTCTCTCTCTCTCTCTCTCTCTCTCTCTCTCTCTCTCTCTCTCTCTCTCTCTCTCTCTCTCTCTCTCTCTCTCTCTCTCTCTCTCTCTCACACACACACAAAACAATATGATTACGTGTCTCTCTCTCTCTCTCTCTCTCTCTCTCTCTCTCTCTCTCTCACACACACACACACACACACACACACACACACACACACACACACACACACACAACAATATGATTACGTGTCTCATCTATACTAATCATTTTGGTTAAAATATTGGAGCACATAGCCTCGAAATTATGTATCATATATCAGAGACAATTGGTGTTTTTCTATACGTGAGTTAGTTAATAATAGAGGAATGTATAAATGTAGTATCTGTGAGTTAGCGAAGATTGTACAGACGCATCAGTGAGTTTGAGGAGAATGTTCAGGTATAGGAACAGGCGTATATTGCACAGATGTACCACTAAGTTACAGGAAAAGCTGTGCAGACGAAGGAGTGATTAGAGAAGAATTTGGAAATTGCACCGACGTACAAATGAGTTCGATGAATGTACAGAAGTACCAGTGAGTTAAAGGAGAATATAGAGTATGTACAAATGTACCAGTAAGAGAAAATATGAAGAAT
Source organism: Halocaridina rubra (assembly GCA_037179515.1). Classification (NCBI taxonomy): domain Eukaryota; kingdom Metazoa; phylum Arthropoda; class Malacostraca; order Decapoda; family Atyidae; genus Halocaridina; species Halocaridina rubra. The sequence goes on along the minus strand of JAXCGZ010007556.1, from coordinate 182,593 downwards.
GTTTAGATATCCCAAGGAGTTAGAAGAGAATGTGAAGCATATACAGACGAACTTGTAACCTAGAAAACAATGTAAAGATTTCAGATGTATCAGTGAGCTAGAGGAGAATGTGGTGAACGTACAGACGTAACTGTGACCTATAGGAGAATATGGAGAACGTACATACATACTTAACACTAAGTTAAGAAAAGAATGTCGAGAATGTACATATGATTGTCATGTAGTAGGTTGGTTCATGGCACCAGCCGCCCGTTGCGATACTACAGCTGAAGGTTTTTTGAACTTAAATAGGTCTGCCCAGGACAGTTCGATGTTAAGTCTTCCTTCAGTTATGGTTCTTTTTCTATGCCTACAGCTACACTGAATATTCTTGGATATTCATCACACATCTTTTATCCCTTCACATCTGACAAGTCATTACACTCTCCATCTCTGTTTCTCTTTATGTATTTTTCGTGCCCAGGCCCGATGAGGGCTGTTTTATTTTATTTTTTTTTTTGGGGGGGGCCCATCCTGGTGTCACAATAAAAAAAAAAAATTAGATTAAAAGAGAAAGCTCCCCCACCACCAATCCCTCCTACTCAGCGCCACCTTTGGCACTACGAGCGTACCCAACATGAAAATTTGTGTAACTTTCTCTTTGACTTCCCATGGGATGACTACTGCTTTCGGTCCCGCAACCCTGATCGGGTAGCTGTAAAAGTTGCCGAGATCTTGATCGCGGGAATGGAGACGTACATCCCCTCTTCTACAAAAATTTTCTCTCCCCCTAAACCTTGGTTTGACCATGCCTGCTCCATGGCTATCCAGACTAGGAATCAGGCTCACCGATCTTACCAAGCCTCTCCTTCCGATTTAATTTGCTCTGCTTTTATTATAGCTAGGAATCGCTGTACTGCTCAGATTCGAAGGTCTAAGGCTTCCTTTATAAGAAGGAAAGTGTATGACCTTAACTCCTCTCCCACTGACAAATGCTTCAGGTCCCTAGTCAAAAACCTCTCCAAAAACTTCTGTAACTCAAGCTTTCCCCCTCTCATTCATTTTGATGGTTCTATAGCTTGCTCTCCCACTGACAAAGCCACTCTCTTTGGCTCTCATTTTTCTGCCGACTCTTCTATCAACGATTCCAGCACACCTGTTCCTCAGTCTTTACCCCTCTCTAACCCTATGCCCTCCCTTATCCTTTCTTCACGCAAAGTTCATAAGGTTCTTCGCTCGCTAAAGACGAACAAGGCATCTGGTCTTGATGGTATCCCTGCAAGGTTCCTTAAGGAGTTTGCAGATGAACTGGCTCCCGTGCTTTGCCATCTCTTTCGCCTCATTCTGTCTACCAGTATCTATCCTTCATCTTGGAAGCATGCTCTAGATCACCCTGTTCCTAAGAAGGGTGACTGCTGTATTCCTTCTAACTACCAACCTATTGCCCTAACCTCCTCTATTGCTAAAGTTTTTGAAACTTTGCTCAATTATCACTTCTTGAAACGCCTTGAATCTAACTCACTTATCTCCGATCACCAGTACGGCTTCCGCAAGACAAGATTCACTGGTGATCTCCTGTCCTATCTTACTTATGTATAGTCATCTTCTCTGAGGAACTATGGGGAATCCTTTGTCGTCGCCCTTGATATCTCTAAGGCTTTTGACAGAGTCTGACACAAGGCTCTGTTGGCCAAACTCCCTGCCTATGGCTTTACCCCTTCTTTCTGTTCTCTGATTTCCAGTTTTCTTACTGACCGTTTTATATCTGTAGTTGTTGATGGCGTGACATCTAGCCCTTTCTCTGTTAGCAGTGGTGTTCCACACGGCTCTGTTCTTTAACCAACTCGATTCCTTCTCTTCATCAATGATCTTCTGCAATCCCCATCTTCCTCTCTTCTTCATGCCTTTGCTGATGATTCTACCCTTCACTTTTCCTCTGCCTTTTCTTCACAACTTTCATCTGCTACTCGTAATCAATCTCATATCACTCTTTCTTCTACTCTTAACTCCGATTTGCAGAGAGTATCTGAGTGGGACACTCAAAATTTAGTTAAATTCAATGCCTCCAAGACAGTTTCTGGCCATCTCTTTATCTTCTTCTCCTCCTGATAACCCTATTGTCTTCGAAACTAATGAGATTTACCCTCTTAACTCTATCAACATATTAGGAATCCATATAGCCTCTAACTTGTCTTGGAGGAATCACATTATCCAAATTTCTAAATCTTCATCCAAAAAATTGGGGATTCTGTTTCGTTTTCGTCATTACTTTTCCTCTTTGTAGTTACTTAAAATTTACAAAGGTCTTATCTGTCCCTGCTTAGAATACTGCTCACACATCTGGGGTGCTTCTTCCTTTACTTATCTTCTTGATAGGGTTGAATCTAAGGCAGTCAGACTCATTAAAGATCCTTCTCTTACTTCTAACCTGGATTCTCTCTCTCTTCGCCGTGAGGTATCTTCTCTTTCGCTTTTCTATCGCTACTACTTCCATTGCTGCTCTGATGAGTTGGCGAGTTGCATCCCTCCCCCACTGCCGAGGCCGCGTAACACTTGCCAAGCGGCCTCATCTCACAGGTACTGTGTGGAGATTTGTAGCTTGCGGATTGATCGGTGCAGCGACTGCTTCTTCCCATCTACCTCCAGACTCTGGAACTCTCTTCCTCCTTCTGTCTTTCCTAATTCTTATGACCTTTCATCCTTCAAAAAGCAGATCTATCGTCATCTCAGAGCCTTGTCCTCCATATCTCTGGGTCCTCTGTACTTTGACTTTTTTTTCTGTCTGTCGTTTTCCTTTGTGTGACATTGCCTCATCTCTGCCTTGTCCTTAACCTTTTTCTTTTTCCTTCGTCTTGGTATTTTCTCGTGCCCGGGCCTTTATTGATGAGGGCAGTTTCTGCCTGTCCCGGTGTCACACTCATAGAAAAAAGTAATTGGTATGTCAGAGACTTGGGGACTAAAAGTCCCCTCCTCCTTGGAAGCAGAGAAGACGCTTATAACAAAGGAGTCTGGTTCATATTCTGTAATTCATAGTGAGGCTTTCAGAGAGGATAGATCTAGTCCTCAGTCATGCAAAGTAAAGTCATCAGTCAGTCATCAGGGCAGATTTTAGACTAGACTTTAGCAAGATGTAAGGTAGAAGCATACTATATCCTCAATTGCTTTGGGTAAGAATTTGCTGTGAAATATTTCAATAATAAAAGTCTCGTTCAATCTCCCAAGACCAGTGTTTAATTTCATGCGTCCTCCAACTGGTACTTATGTCATATGAAGTAGAAGTGCAGGACAATTTGAATTTTCTTTTTCTACTGCTTATCCCATCTACATATATGGTTGCTTTTGCTCGCTATCTTGTTAGCAGCCAGGTATTTGTTTTATCTTAGAAGTTTCACAACCGGCTACCCTTTCTGACATCATCTCTCTACCGCTATCCAGGTTTGGGGACCGGCGTAAAATTAACCTGCCTTGCTTCCCCAATGGTGGGTTCGGGTGATTCATTACAAAACCAGAGCTCCCGAAGACATTGCTCCACCCTTAAGTCTGCGAGAAACACCACTTTCTCATTTGTCCCTAAAGGTTCTAGTGGAGAGACAATGTTCATATCGCTTTGGGGAATGAAGTGACCATTTGACTTTTAGGTTATGATCCTAGAACTAATTGTACACGTCCATTAGATATAATTCATGAATATTATACCAAAAACGAAAATTTGCCTCTCCCCAACACCTTGAATTTTTTTTCTCTCTCTCTCTCTCTCTCTCTCTCTCTCTCTCTCTCTCTCTCTCTCTCTCTCTCTCTCTCTCTCTCTCTCTCTCTCTCTCTCTCTCTCTCTCTCTCTCTCTCTCTCTCTCTCTCTTAATCTAATCTACGCTTATTTTGAAGTAACTGTAATCGTTATCGATATACAAAGAGCATATGTTATTACGTACAAAAATAATTCACATGCGCGCACTCGCACACACACATTTACCCTACAGTATTCAAACAATATTTTTTTTTTATCATTCTTAATTGTATCTATTATATAATTAGCTGCTTTTGGTGGGTCCGATTTTTAACCATTGAAAATTCTTGCTCAACTATTGTTTGAGTATTAATGCAAAGGGTTTATGTCAGGAAAGGTATCCTGCCAAATGCTTTCGAGCCCAAAACAACGCTGTTCTAGGCTAGTGTAAAACAGCAACCGCATGAACTTTGTGAACCAGAATCAACTCTAGTCTCTAAAATGCTTGTTAGAAACAGTGGCCCTGTTAGAAAAGTTACTGGTAGAGAAAATTTCCTCCCTCGGTGGGATGCAGTCAATTAAATCCTATTCAGGCTAGACTTATATATATATATATATATATATATATATATATATATATATATATATATATATATATATATATATATATATATATATATATATATATGCACACACGCTAAATGCAAAGAGCAACTTGGAAATAAAGAACATAAAGGAGCAAGTTCTTTCGCAGGTTTCAAACAGACATCTTCAGTTCTCCTGTGAATGTATATTTGACATATAGGAAAGCGTTTTCATTCCCCTGCTATTTACTTTATTGTTTTATGGCGCTATGCATATATTTTTATCACATGTGCTGTGGTGATTATGATACGAATGATTGATGATGATTCGGTTTTTGCGTCTCAAACTCCCTTTTCTACTAAGGGCTAGGACGGTTGCCTTCTTGCGAAGGACTTGTTTTGGCAAATGTAATCGTTACCCTATATATATATATATATATATATATATATATATATATATAATATATATATATATATATATATATATATATATATATACAGAGCTGCTTCCCAATTTACGAAGGAGTTACGTTCCGAACTGCCGTTCTTGTCCTGAATTGTTCGTAAGTTGATATTTTGTATTTTCAGTGCTGTACTTGGTGTACAGCATATATCTATCACACATTCTTTCATCATGAACGCAACGTAATAAAGTTGTGTTAGAACATAATACATTTGTTGTCTTATCCTAAAGACACATGATGCAAGTTGGCACAGTTCTTGAAATGTTGGAGCCATCCATAACTTGCCGCATAACAATAGTAGACTGTATTGGCACTGGACTTTACACATGTTTGTATCTCCGG
>JAXCGZ010007556.1:165000-167500 GCA_037179515.1 Halocaridina rubra | reverse complement strand
AGAGAATGAGCCAGTGGATGGTGTAATTAGGAAGTATGGAGTACCTGGTAGGAATGAGAGTGGAGAGAAATATATTGAAATGTGTATTGAGAGAGAAATGTTGATTGCTAATACTGTATTTAAGTAGAAAGATGTGAACAAGTTTACATGTGCCAGAGTTAATAGTGGAAGAGTAGTTGACAGAGCATTAATGAATTATGTTGTGGTGAACAGGGAGGTATTTGGAAGAGTATTGGATATGAATGTACTGAGAGGAGCTAGTGGTGGAATATGTGATCATTATTTAGTGGAAAGTAGAGTGAAAGTGGGAGAAAAGTGGAGAAATATGAAAAGTGAGAGAGGAAAAGTGGTGTTAAAAGTGAATGAATTGTATAAGATAGTGAAAGACTGTGAGTATGAGGCTAGTGTGAGGAATATGTGGAAAGTAGTGAAAGAAAAAGTAGAGGAGGGAGTGAGAGAAGAATGGGGTTGTTTCGAGAAGGAAGCAATGAAGTGTGCCGAGGCAGTATGCGGGAAACTAACTGGTGGAAATAAAAGGAAAGGTTGTGAATGGTGGAATAAGCAGGTGAGTGCAATAGTGGCTGAGAAGAAGCAGGCTTTTGAGGTATGGTTGCAGGTAGGTAATGTAGAGGCATATGAAGTGTATTGTGCAAAGAAGAGGTTAATGAAGCAAGTAGTGAGGGAGATAAAGAGAGAAGCAGATGTGAGGAGGGTTAGATGCTTGTCTGAGAATTTTAAAAGGAATAAAATGTGTTGGAAGGAAGTGAAAAGAGTGTAGAAAGGTGAATATGGTAGGGAGGAGAGGGTGAAAGGAGAAGATGGGCAATTGCTAGGGGACGAAATACAGATGAGAGAGAGATGGACTGAATATTTCAAGAGCCTGCTAAATGAGGAAGATGATAGAGAGGCAGAGTTTGTAGCTGTGGGAAACAAATGGAGAATGCCAATGCCAGGTGATGAGAATGATAGAGAAATAACAAAAGTGGAGATACATTTGGCATTGAGAGAAATGAAAGCAGGTAAAGCACCAGTGATAGATGGGTGTCATGTGGAATGCTTGTCAAAAGGTGGAGAAGCATTAGTAGAATGGATGGTTAGGTTGTTGGACGTATGTTTCAGTAAAGGGAGGGTCGTAGTAGATTGGAGGAGTGCACGTGTAGTTCCACTTTACAAAGGGAAAGGAGATAAGTATGAGTGTAGTAGTTTTAGAGGAATTAGTTTGTTGAGTGTAGTTGGTAAGGTATATAGAAAAGTTTTAATCAAGAGAGTTAGGAAAGGTACTGAGAAATTGATTTGGGAATAACAGTGGGTTCAGGAAAGGAAGAGGCTGTGTGAATCAGGTGATTGCGGTAAGACAGGTGTGTGAGAAGTTCATGGAGAAAGGTAGAGACACTTTTTGGGCTCTATGGACTTGGAGAAAGTGTATGACAGGGTAGATAGAGAGAGGTTGTGGAGAATGTTGCAACTGTATGGAATAAGTGGAAGTTTGTTGAATGTAGTGAAGAGTTTTTACATGAATAGTAGAGCATGTGTGAGAGTTGGGAATGGTATGAGTGATTGGTTTGAGGTGAATCTAGAGTTACATCAAGGTTGTGTAATGTCGCCATGGTTGTTTAATGTGTATATGGATGGAGTGGTAAGGGAAGTAAATGAAAGAGTGTTAGAAAGAGGCTTGGAACTAGTGCATGAGGATGGAAGATTGTTGAAATTGAATCAGTCCCTATTTGTGGATGATACTGTACTGGTGGCTGATACTGAGAATGAATTGAATCATTAGGTGACTGTGTTGGTTAGTGTGTGTAAAAGAAAGCACTTACGGGCAAGTATTGGGAAAAGTAAAGCTATGAGATGCATGAGGAGTTTTAATGTTGGCAGATTGAGTGTAGGAGTGAATGGGTTGTTGCTTGAAGAAGATGAGAGTTTCAAGTATCTGGGGTCACATGTATCATAGAGTGGACGAGTGGATGTAGAGGTAAATGACAGAGTGAAGGAATCAAGTCAGTGTCTAGGTGGGTTGTGAAGTGTAATGAGAAATAGATATTTGGGAATGAATGCAAAGAGAAGGATATATGAAGGTGTGATTGTACCGACAGCATTTTACGGAGCAGAAACTTGGAATGCAAGAGTGGATGAAAGGAACAATTTGACTGTAATGGAGATGAGGTGTTTGAGAAGTATGATTGGTGTATATAGAATAGATAAGAGTAAGAAATGAGGATGTCAGGCAGAGAGCGGGTGTTGTAATGAAGCTGTCAGATAGGTTAGATCAGAGAATGTTGAGTTGGTTTGGACATATGGAAAGGATGAGTGATGAATGTATAGTTAAGAGAGTGTGGAGTGCAGAAGTGATTGAAGTTAGGTCAAGAGGGAAGCCTAGAATGAGATGGATGGATGGCAAGTGGAATGTCAATGGAACAGGGAAGAGTGTGTGCAAGAGATAGGAATGAGTGGAGGAAGATTGTGCATAGATGACGCGGGCCAAAAGGAGTTTTTGCACCTG
>JAXCGZ010007556.1:102500-160000 GCA_037179515.1 Halocaridina rubra | reverse complement strand
GAGTATGTACCACCAATTGGAAAGAGTGACCACTGTGTGTTGTTGATGGAGTATATCATTGAAGATATTCTTCCTGAGAGTAGAGGCACTGAGGACATGAGGAGGAACTATCCGAAAGGAGATTACATCAAAATGAATGAGCTTTTTCCAGTTATTGACTGGAGAACCTTATTTTACAACAAATCTGTACAAGAAATGTATGACATCTTTTGTGAGAAATATGGGAATATAGTAGATTGCTGCATACCTTACACCAAAGTAGGTGTAATTCATGCCAGAGAGAAATGGTTCGATAATGGGTGTAAAAGAGCTAAGGAGTGGAGAGACAAATGCTGGAAAAGGTATAGGAGGAAAAAATACATAAATGCTGGCAAACCTACAAAAGAGCAAGAAATGACTACCTAAGTAAAAGGAGAGAGGCAGAGAGAGACTATGAGAGGGACATCACCAGGAAGGCTAAAGAAAATCTCAAGCTTTTCCACAGCTTTATCAGAGGAAAACTGAAGGTAAAAGAACAGGTTTTAAGGCTAAAGAGAGAGGATGGAAGCATCACTGAGACGGATGAAGAGATCTGCAAAGAATTGAACAAGGAGTTTCAGTCAGTATTTACAGTAGAAAATACCCCACCCCCTCAGATTGCAGTGATAGAAGCTCAAGGGCCGGTATTAGAGAACATCAACCTTACAGCCACAGAGGTATGCAAAGCGCTGATGGATTTAGATGTTCATAAAGCTACAGGTCCTGATGACATATCCCCTCATGTGCTTAAAAAATGCGCAAACTCAATATCAGTGGCACTAAGTATCATATTTAAAAAGTCACTGGAGTCGGGGGAGATTCCAAGATGCTGGAAACAAGCAAATGTGATACCTATCTTCAAAAAGGGAAGGAGGGATACGGCTCTGAACTATAGACCAGTTTCCTTGACCAGCATAGTTTGCAAAGTTATGGAGAAACTACTAAGGAAACATATCTCTCTTCACTTGGAATCCTTCAACTTTTTGTCAGTGAGGCAACATGGCTTCAGAGAAGGTAGATCAACAGTAACAAACTTATTAGAATTTTATGATGAGGTAAGCCAAATCTTACAGGAAAGAGAGGGCTGGGCAGATTGCATATTCCTAGACTTCCAGAAAGCGTTTGACACTGTTCCACCTGGGAGACTTATTAGGAAGCTGCAATCAATGGCTAGAATAGGTGGAAATGTTTTGGAATGGATAAAAACTTACTTAGAAGGAAGGGAACAGAGGGTTAGAGTAAGACACTCAGTGTCTGAATGGAGAAGAGTTAGTAGTGGAGTTCCACAGGGTTCAGTTTTAGGGCCACTTTTGTTCCTTGTATATGTAAATGACCTACCAGAGTCTGTAAATTCATTCATGAATATGTTTGCAGATGATGCAAAGATTGTGAAGAAAGTAAAAAACGAGAACAATGGTAGAGAACTTCAGGAGGATCTAAATAATCTGCATGAGTGGTCGAATAGTGGCTAATGAAATTCAATACTTCAAAATGTAAGGTAATGAGAATGGGTACAAGTGCAAGAAGGCCCAAGCTTGACTACTCGGTGGCTGGAGTACAACTTCAAGAGACAGAAAATGAGAGAGATCTAGAAGTAAACATACTGGCAGATTTGTCTCCAGAAATACATATAAATGGCAGAGTAAGGGCAGCATATGCATTCTTATCAAATGTAAGGGTAGCCTTCAGGCACATGGACAAGGAAATGTTCAGAAATATTTATGTAACCTATGTGAGGCCAAAACTCGAATATGCAGCTCCCTTTTGGAATCCGCACTTGAAAAAGCACATAGCTAAGCTTGAAAAAGTTCAAAGACATGCCACGAAACTGGTGCCAGAAATACGCAATCTCAGTTATGATGAGAGGCTGAGGGAATTAGACTTAGCATCACTCGAAGCTAGAAGAGTGAGGGGGGATATGGTGACAGTCTTTAAATTCCTTCATGGTTATGATAGAGTGGATAGGGATCGATATTTTGATATGGCTGGCTCTAGAACTAGAGGTCATAGTTTGAAGCTTCGTAAGAAAACTTCTTTGCAGGATGTAAGAAAATAGTTTTTCAGTGTAAGAGTAGTTGATAACTGGAATTGGCTAAGCGAGGAGGTAGTTAATGCTATGTAAATCCATAGTTTTAAGGACAGGTATGATAAGTATCACTAAGTATAAAATGGAACCGATGAGGAGACGGGAAGATACGAGCTTTGGGCTCTTTCCCGTAAACACAATTAGGTAATCACAATTAGGTAATCTCACACACACACACACACACACACACACACACACACACACACACACATATATATATATATATATATATATATATATATATATATATATATATATATATATATATATATATATATATATATATATATATATATATATATATATATATATATATATATATATATATATATATATATATATATATATATATATCAAACTTCTTTTATCAGATTTACATAAATATTTGAAGTTGCAATTTTGCTCACAGAGAAAGAGGTTGTCATTTCTGACAACAGAGATAATATATATACAATTACAGACTCTTGGATCTCGTTTGTAGGAAGCTTTTGTATAAGTACACATTATTTCTTTAACCTTGGAAAGTACCCAGGTATAAGACCTGTAACCTTGAAAATCACTCAAGCATAAGAAGTGTAATTTGTTTCATGGCGCTTTGATGTAATGCAGTGCTTCTCAACCTTTTTTTTTTTTTTTAAATCAGGGCGCACTTGTAGAGTAATTAAAACTCTGAGGATCACTTAATATTTCAGTAAAATAAAGTTATCCATAAAATTACAAAATAGGAAAATAATAATAAAAAAAAATAGGGCCCTTGAAATAAACATGTGTATATAAGACAATACAATATATTATTTTTTCAAGTATGCTTGTGTGAGACCTGTGCTTGATGTGCTGTGGCATTTTTTTTATATTAGGCTTTATATATGATAAGCATGCATATGTACACTCGTTTCCTCTTCAATACATCTAATATTTGATCTATTTTTACATTTAATGATGATAAATGCAGAAAATCCCAATTCACAGAGGTATGATGTGGAGAACTGCAATGAAATAAGTTCTTATCGAGCTATTGAAGGATATTCTTCTTTGATGGAAATCCAAAATTGAAGAATGGGCATCTCTTTATATCTGATTTATAAGATGTCCCTCTTGGTACTTTAGAGGTCAAAGGATTAGCGCTGATTCCAGTACTCAAATGCCATTATAGCTGCTTCTCACACGCTTTAGGGCGGCTTGTTCTATGATTTTATATCAACCATTCACGAGAGAGAGATAGAATGACCGATTTAAATCCCTTGAAGAAGGGAAAAGGGAAAGAATTATTCATTCCTTTTTAAAGATTAAGTAAATGAGCATCCACTTTAAAATATCAATCGACAAAGGCTTGACTCATATATGAGAGCCACGTGCCTATTCGTAGGTTTTTAAATATACAGATTTTTTTATGTGTATATATATATATATATATATATATATATATATATATATATATATATATATATATATATATATATATATATATATAAAATCATACATTATCTTTCATTAACTTGGGGCGAACCTGGATACCTTTCAGGGCGCACCGGTTGAGATTTTTTTTTAAATTTATTTATTCAGATAACTGTACATGGGGACGATTATTATTATTATACTTACTATATGTAAATTTTAACTAGTATTCAAACTCCTTGCTTGAACAAAATCTCATTAAATATATTTAGAGTACTTAAGCTTTTGCCAGATTTGATAATTTAAATTATTGACTGTAAGTTTTTTTTAGATATTTGTTCACAGTTTAACATTTTCATTTTACTCGTGGGAGTGTGAAAGGAAACATTCACCTATCGTTATTATTATTATTATTATTATTATTATTATTATTATTATTATTATTATTATTATTATTATGATTATTATTGTTATTATTATTATTATTATTATTATTATTATTATTATTATTATTATTGGGGAGTACGTTATCAGTGGTAGAGCTCGGAAGTCGGGAAGTGATAAACCCGTATTCGATACCAACGTTAGCACAGCAAAGGCATCCATCCTGAATCCCCCAGCTCTAGTCTGTTTGTCCAGCCCCTTTCCAAGGTGGATTAAAAATGACACAAAAAGTGGCAAAACATGCATAACTATTAGTAGTAGTAGTAGTAGTAGTAGTAGTAGTAGTATTTCTTGTATTCAGATACTATTTCAAGTAAGCATTGATATGAAATAGTTACTCATTTTTGTTTCTTAATTCAGCATGACGTCATATCCTGCTAAAAATAGCAGGGTGGGATATCATTGCAGCAGAAAAACAGCGGATATTCTGTGGAAATAAATTGTAGTGGAATAAGGGATTGCCTTTTCTTTATCATAATTAGTCTCTTCCTGTGACACATAGATCGTATGAATGACGAAATATCTTCCACCACCACCAGGAATATGGTAAATGTTATTATTATTATTATTACTATTATTATTATTATTATTATTATTATTATTATTATTATTATTATTATTATTATTATTGTTATTATTATTATTATTATTATTATTATTATTATTATTATTATTATTATTATTATTATTATCCACTGTATGGCTAATACCTCACAGTGAACTCCTGTCTTATATTTTGTTTGCTAGCCTCATGTGACCCACGATTGACCACTCCCGAAGAGCAGTAACCCAAGGGTCAAAGCCTGTGATCGTAATCAACGACACCGCCCCAGAGTCAAGTCCTGGGAAAGCCATCACGAAGATGGAAATGCTGTCAGCAGAAGACCCTCCCCACTTCTTAGCCAGAAACCAGTTTGAATCTCCGTCTTTGTGTATATATTTTTTTCTTTTTAATTGGTCTGGCATAGACCAAGGGACTACAAGTCTTACTTCCTCGGAAGCTGAAGAAGCTTACAAAAAGATAGGAGCCTGTTTCATTCAGTTAGTTCAAGTAGTTCAGTCAGAGATCAGAGAATAGGAGTTCCTGAACAAGATCCCGGAGATCTTCAAATACCTATTTCTACGAGGCTTTAGGGAGCTTATCAGCTCTTTGTAAGTAGACTTCGTAATAAACACTTGGTCCATTCTCCCAAGACCCATTTTTTACTCATCCACAACTCTGATTTTGAAGACAAAGTAATAAGAAGACATGTGTATATAAAAACACACCCAAGCCCCATTTGGTGCCCAGTTGCAGGATCGACCTCGATGTCAAAATCTGAAGACAATTTTACACTGTCAAGAAGATATATATATATATATATATATATATATATATATATATATATATATATATATATATATATATATATATATATATATAAACCCAGTACGTTAGGGAGACTAGATGAAGGGAAAGATGACACCCCACTCTATCCAAAAGAGCCTAGATTACAGGATTTTTCCAACCAGTTGAGTTCTCGAGGAGCAGGCGAATATGGTACTAACTATTCTCATCAAAAAGACTGAAAATCTACCAGCTTCCTCTTCAAACAAATATCATCTTTATAAGCAAGACGAGTTTTGAGAAGAGACGGATCTCTCTTGATTCTCCAAGATGTGCTTCCAGAGTCACCCAAACCACGCCCAAGACTCGGCCAAATGTTTTCAATTAAGTGTCTTGTAATTAATCTGATGGAATTTTGAGAATTTCTGTGCTAGAAATTGCTAAATGGAAAAGTCATTACTGCTACATAAGAGGATAATGTTCGAGTATGCATGATTTGTAGTTTATAACAAGTTTATAATAAGTAGTTTTACTTATGCACACGAGTATTAAACCTTTTGTGATTTAAGAAGATATTGATATTTACTCTAGAGTTCTGTCATTTAAAAGAATGTTCAATTGAAATAGTTTGACAGTAATCAAGATAAATGAAATTCCCAGCATTACATATATATATATATATATATATATATATATATATATATATATATATATATATATATATATATATATATATATATATATATATATATATATATAATATATATATATATATATATATATATATATATATATATATATATATATATATATATATATATATATATATATATATATATATATATATATATATATATATATATATATATATATATATATATATATATATATATATATATATATATATATATATATATATATATATATATATATATATATATATATATATATATGGGAGTCCTGAGTTTACGAGGTGCATGACCTACAATATTTCGTGTTTACAATGCCTGCCTCTCCCATAAATTAGTGTGCTTCTCTTTTGATAATTTTTGGTTTGTATTATGTCTCCCAAGCGTAAAGCAGAGTCCTCTGATGACAATGCTTCGTAGAAAAGGAAAGCTATCACCATGGAAGTGAAATAGAGATAGCGAATTGTTCGGAAAAGGGGTAAGCTTTACTGCTGCGTTAGATGAATGACATAGGTTCTTATTTAGGTGTGTCCCGACCTACTTGGAGAAGTGGGTTGCGACGAGTCTTGAGGTGCGGAACTGCGACGTAGGTCGAGGATCACCTGTGATTACCTAATTGTGATTACCTAATTGTGTTTACGGGAAAGAGCCCAAAGCTCGTATCTTCCCGTCTCCTCATCGGTTCCATTTTATACTTAGTGATACTTATCATACCTGTCCTTAAAACTATGGATTGAGATAGCATTAACTACCTCCTCGCTTAGCCAATTCCAATTATCAACTACTCTTACACTGAAAAAGTATTTCCTTACATCCTGCGAAGAAGTTTTCTTACGAAGCTTCAAACTATGACCTCTAGTTCTAGAGCCAGCCATATCAAAATATCGATCCCTATCCACTCTATCATAACCATGAAGGAATTTAAAGACTGTCACCATATCCCCCCTCACTCTTCTAGCTTCGAGTGATGCTAAGTCTAATTCCCTCAGCCTCTCATCATAACTGAGATTGCGTATTTCTGGCACCAGTTTCGTGGCATGTCTTTGAACTTTTTCAAGCTTAGCTATGTGCTTTTTCAAGTGCGGATTCCAAAAGGGAGCTGCATATTCGAGTTTTGGCCTCACATAGGTTACATAAATATTTCTGAACATTTCCTTGTCCATGTGCCTGAAGGCTACCCTTACATTTGATAAGAATGCATATGCTGCCCATACTATGCCATTTATATGTATTTCTGGAAACAAATCTGCCAGTATGTTTACTTCTAGATCTCTCTCATTTTCTGTCTCTTGAAGTTGTACTCCAGCCACCGAGTAGTCAAGCTTGGGCCTTCTTGCACTTGTACCCATTCTAATTACCTTACATTTTGAAGTATTGAATTTCATTAGCCACTTTTCTGACCACTCATGCAGATTATTTAGATCCTCCTGAAGTTCTCTACCATTGTTCTCGTTTTTTACTTTCTTCACAATCTTTGCATCATCTGCAAACATATTCATGAATGAATTTACAGACTCTGGTAGGTCATTTACATATACAAGGAACAAAAGTGGCCCTAAAACTGAACCCTGTGGAACTCCACTACTAACTCTTCTCCATTTAGACACTGAGTGTCTTACTCTAACCCTCTGTTCCCTTCCTTCTAAGTAAGTTTTTATCCATTCCAAAACATTTCCACCTATTCTAGCCATTGATTGCAGCTTCCTAATAAGTCTCCCAGGTGGAACAGTGTCAAACGCTTTCTGGAAGTCTAGGAATATGCAATCTGCCCAGCCCTCTCTTTCCTGTAAGATTTGGCTTACCTCATCATAAAATTCTAATAAGTTTGTTACTGTTGATCTACCTTCTCTGAAGCCATGTTGCCTCACTGACAAAAAGTTGAAGGATTCCAAGTGAAGAGAGATATGTTTCCTTAGTAGTTTCTCCATAACTTTGCAAACTATGCTGGTCAAGGAAACTGGTCTATAGTTCAGAGCCGTATCCCTCCTTCCCTTTTTGAAGATAGATATCACATTTGTTTGTTTCCAGCATCTTGGAATCTCCCCCGACTCCAGTGACTCCTTAAATATGATACTTAGTGCCACTGATATTGTGTTTGCGCATTTTTTAAGCACATGAGGGGATATGTCATCAGGACCTGTAGCTTTATGAACATCTAAATCCATCAGCGCTTTGCATACCTCTGTGGCTGTAAGATTGATGTTCTCTAATACCGGCCCTTGAGCTTCTATCACTGCAATCTGAGGGGGTGGGGTATTTTCTACTGTAAATACTGACTGAAACTCCTTGTTCAATTATTTGCAGATCTCTTCATCCGTCTCAGTGATGCTTCCATCCGCTCTCCTTAGCCTTAAAACCTGTTCTTTTGCCTTCAGTTTTCCTCTGATAAAGTTGTGGAAAAGCTTGGGATTTTCTTTAGCCTTCCTGGTGATGTCCCTCTCATAGTCTCTCTCTGCCTCTCTCCTTTTACTTAGGTAGTCATTTCTTGCTCTTTTGTAGGTTTGCCAGGCATTTAAGTTTTTTCTCCTCCTATGCCTTTTCCAGCATTTGTCTCTCCACTCCTTAGCTCTTTTACACCCATTATCGAACCATTTCTCTCTGGCATGAATTACACCTACTTTGGTGACAGGTATGCAGCAATCTACTATCTTCCCATATTTCTCACAAAAGATGTCATACATTTCTTGTACAGATTTGTTGTAAAATAAGGTTCTCCAGTCAATAACTGGAAAAAGCTCATTCATTTTGATGTAATCTCCTTTCGGATAGTTCCTCCTCATGTCCTCAGTGCCTCTACTCTCAGGAAGAATATCTTCAATGATATACTCCATCAACAACACACAGTGGTCACTCTTTCCAATTGGTGGTTCATACTCAATTTTTTCAATATCCAACACATTATCTGTGAACACTAGATCAAGTAGTGATGGCTCATCCCCACCCCTGGCCCTTGTTGGTTCCATTACATGTTGGTGTAGGAAACTCCCTTGTACGCAATCTAGGAATCTTGCCCCGAATGAGTCCTCACCACTGTGTGGGTCAAGATTTATCCAATCTATCTCTTTATGATTAAAGTCTCCCATAATCAAAATCCTACATTTTTTTTCCCGTGCCATGTTAACAACTGAGTTTATGACTTCAATAGTACCTATATGACTTTCCTCATAAACTTCAAGCCTATTTTGGTTCCTTGGTGGGTTGTATACAACAGTTATTATAATGCTCTCTGACCCAGTATTTATGCGAGCAACAAGAAATTCCTTGAACTCACTTTCTATAGCCAAGTTTATTTCTTCAACTTGAATCCTTTCACTTATGAGCAGTGCTATCCCTCCACCAGTCCTCTCAGATCTTTCAACCCTTAGTATTCTGAAGCCCTTAGGAAAAACTGTGACACTGTTTATGTCCTCACTCAACTTAGTCTCTGTAATTGCTACTATATCTGCCTTACTGTTGTGAATCCTATCTTTTAATTCTACTGCCTTACCAGCTAATCCATCAGCATTTGTGTATAACAATCTTAATGAGGCCCCATCCCCTGATCTTCTGTCATTATCGTCTTTATCTCCCCTTTGTCTGGAAGAACTCTGTAATGAAAATTTTTCTTCTCTTCTTCATTTCTTTCATCATTTAACCTTCTTGCCTCTTGCAACAAGTTTTTGATCTTTCCCATCTCTTCCTGTGTTCTGTATTGTCTAATGAACACTTCTTTGAATTCTTGAAGGTCTTTTAGACTTTTTTTTCTCAACAATATTTCCCTACATGTTTCCTCTCTCTCAAAGGTTACTTTTGTTGGTCTCGGCTTTCCTTCCCTCGAATATTTACCTAGTTGGTGTATGTTTACAATATCCTCAGGACCACATACTACTCCAAGCTTTCTTATCGGGTCTACAACCCTAGCTTTATTTTCTTCAAGTCTCCCCTGCCATGTTGGCTCCTGGCACTCGCTTATGCCTGAGATTACCACTGTCTTCTCCTTATCAAGTGCCTGTCTGATGAGTGGGTTTGCCCTTTCCATCACAACGTCTTTCATTTTTTTTATTACTGTCTCTTTATAGTCAACTGTTTGTATGTTTTCCAGTGCCACCACCTTTACAGCCTCTTTTACTGCCACATTCCCCTTTAGTGCATCAGCAAAGGAAGTTTTCATGGTATCATTTTCCATATTCAGCTCCTGGAACTCTTTTCTGAACTGTTCAATGTTTTCCTTAATCTGGACATTCCAAGCAGCAATCTCGTCTCTCTCAGAAGAGAGCAGTGAACTAACATCTAATTCCTTTAGGTTGTCATTTAGCTGTTTGTTTTTATCTTCTTGTTTAGAAAGTCTAGATTCTAGTTGACTCTTTTCCCCTTCCAGCTTTTTTATTCTTTTTTCTAGTGTATATATATATATATATATATATATATATATATATATATATATATATATATATATATATATATATACTGTGTATATATATATATGTATATATATATATATATATATATATATATATATATATATATATATATATATATATATATATATATATATATATATGAATAATATTTTACCCCTGACCGGGACTCAAACTTAAGACACATAATTACTGTGCCAAGGCCCTAACAACTACACCACTGAAGGCCTAAAAGAGAAACAAACTTTACAGCTTAACTGCTATATCCCCTGACACGGGTAAGATATGATTCGTGTTTTCACATATGCTAATGTATTTAGTTGATGATTATTATTAATACCTATATAGCTGGGATTTGAATTAAATGTGAAAAACAAAACCACGAGTGAGGTTAGGAGAAGAATATGAACAAAAAGGCATTCAGATAGAATGCATTCATTCCTAGTATAGCAGTTAAGCTGTAAGGTTTGTTTCTCTTTTAAACCTTCAGTGGTATAGTTAATAGCGCCTTTGCACAATGATTATGTGTCTTAGGTTCGATCTTTGATCGAGGGTAAAATATGATTCATGTTTTCACATATGTTAATGTGTGTATTTGATTATTGTCAATACCTATATAGTGGGATTTGAATTAAATGCGAAAAACAAAACCACGAGTGAGGTTAGGAGAAGCTGTAATATGAACAAAAAGGCATTCATATAGAATTCGTTCATTCCTATTATAGCAATTAAGCTGTAAGGTTTGTTTCTCTTTTAGACCGTCAGTGGTGTAGTTGAAAGCTCCTTGGCACAGTAATTATGTCTTAGGTTCGAGTCCCGGTCAGGGGTAAAATGTGATTCATGTTTTCACATAAGTTAATGTATTTATATATATATATATATATATATATATATATATATATATATATATATATATATATATATATATATATATATATATATATATATATATATATATATATATATAGGGTGTCCACAAAGTCTGGGTACCTAGGAAATTTCACTATTTTATTTATTTATGTTATTTTTCCTGTCCAGATCGAATGACGGCTCTGTCTAAAGAAGAACGAATCGAGTTGGTACTCTTATGTGGACGAGAAGGATGGTCTTATCGCAAAATTGCAGAATAATTTAACCTTCGACACCCTCATAGGCAACCTATTTATTTTACTGCCGTCGGGAAATTGATCAAGAAATTTAAAGAAACAGGCAGTGTCTTGGACAAACCTCGTTGCGAACGACCAAGGACTTCAGACGAAATGAAAATGACTGTCATGGCCAAGGTTTATGCTAGCCCAAGGAAATCACTTCTCCGGACATCCACGGAGTTGGGTATTCCAGCAGGGGCCCAATCCTGCTGAAACCAGTTCAGAAGTCCTTCGCCCAGGCGCTCAATTTGAGGCAGTAATTTGTCTCTCAACATATTTAGATAAGTCTCACCCGTTACATGTTCATCAAAAGAGAAGGATCCTAGTACATGAGCTTTCCACAAACCACACCACACCATCACCTTTTGACTGCCCTGCTGTTTGGATGGATCCATCCAATGTGGATTACCTTGAGACCAATATCGAAGATTCTGTTTGTTGACTTAACCATTTACATAAAACGTAGCTTCATCACTGAACAACACAAAGTCTTTAGTAATATTTATATTTTCTTCCAATTTACTTGAAAACCATTCACACATCTGCATTCGTCTATCGGGGACGTCTTCATTTAAGTGATGCAATATCTGTAACTTGTACGGATGAAACTTCTCCTCTATCAGGATTTTGTGGATGGTTGACCTTGGAATACCCAACTCCGTGGATGTCCGGAGAAGTGATTTCCTTGGGCTAGCATAAACCTTGGCCATGACAGTCATTTTCATTTCGTCTGAAGTCCTTGGTCGTTCGCAACGAGGTTTGTCCAAGACACTGCCTGTTTCTTTAAATTTCTTGATCAATTTCCCGACGGCAGTAAAATAAGTAGGTTGCCTATGAGGGTGTCGAAGGTTAAATTCTTCTGCAATTTTGCGATAAGACCATCCTTCTCGTCCACTTAAGAGTACCAACTCGATTCGTTCTTCTTTGGACAGAGTCATCATTCGATCTGGACAGGAAAAATAACATAAATAAATAAAATAGTGAAATTTCCTATGTACCCAGACTTTGTGGACACCTTAAATATATTTCAGTTATTTTATTTAGGAGTCAACAGTTTTTTTTATGCATAATCCTTTGTTATTTTCTTGATTTAATTAATATTATTACTTGTCATTAAACGTAAATGTTATAAAGTTTCGAATTGAATGTAAAACATTAACGTATATTTTATTATTCCTTTTAATAATGATTACATTACATGATGAGTTTTGACTCTCTTGTAATTACAAAAGATTTGTCTTTCAGTAATTATATTATTACATTAATATCATTTATAAATAGCAGCAAATTTAAATTCATAGAAAAAAAAATCTGCTTTAGTGGATTTCCTTAAGAGACTATGAAACGTAAGCAAAGTATATTTCTAAAGAGAAGTTTATTCTGTTTCTGTCTGCAAATGAAATATTATTTTTATATATTTTGCATACACTAGAACTCGTCATTTTTTTACAATATTTTATATGAAGTTATTTTGGATTATTTGGTGTGGGAATCTTGATATCTCGCAGAAATAAAAAGATTAACGATTTTGTGAAGCTTATCTGTAGATAATCACTGTTTATCTTTGCAATATCTCTATTACCGTTGTGCTAATTAAAATAATATACGATTATTGACTTGTATACTTCTGCGTTTAGTTAAAATATTTGCTTTTTTTTAAATTTATTTATTTATTTATTTTTTTATTTTTTTAGAAAGAGTATTGTGTTAGTTCTTTTAAATCGCCTTAAAAATTTGTTTTGTAGTTTTTAGTGTAAAAAAAAATATTTGTTTCCTTTATAGTGCTCGTTACCCTTTGCAAGAGATAGTTTCGTATATTATTGACGATGATTAAATATTATTTTTGTATTTTGCTTAACTTCCATTTACAGGTATTTTTGACTTGTGGCAAGTGTGTGTTTCGACTCAACGCTCCCTCTTATACAAAGAAATAGCCATATTAGGCATGCATGTCTATGTGTATTTCACTAGCTGCTTTTGCAATGTTAGAAAAAGAATCAATTTAGGATGCACCTTAGCCTGATCTGTACAGTTAATGTTATCTAAGATGTTATCAGACAGTAAATTTTGCTTGTCAGAAAGTTTACCAATAACCATTTGTGAGACTTATTATTGGTGAATAAAGACTGCAGGGTGGTTATATAGTCTTGATAAATTTATTGTGCACAGCATTGTCAGGCAAGAATGTTGTTTTTTCCTATGCGTTCCTGGACAGAATGGCTCATGAGTGAAGAGTCAGTGAGAGGGAGAGAGCTATGTTATGAAATTGCTAAGAGTATACAACTCACAATTGGGAATCTGGCGCAAGATTTGGCATTATTATTATTATTATTATTATTATTTATTTTTTTTTTCCATTTCTTTGTATTCAGTGCTATCGCATGAGGGAATTAAATAACTGACTCAGTGTTTCTGGTGCCATTCTACCCAGCTAAAACCGTGTTTTATCAAGTCGATTGTGTAAGGGTCATATTTGCGTTAAACGGTTACCCTCTGCAATTTTAGGAAATTTGGAGACGTTGATATTAGTAATCGTTTCCAGAGATAAGGTGATTGGCTTGGCCCATTTGTTTTGGCTAATAAAAGCATCGTAATGTGAGGCACACCCCTTCACTATATCTTACTTTAGCAAATATTTGCATGAAGCTTAAATGTTTATGAGTTGACTTTGGGTACTTTGACTTGATATATATATATATATATATATATATATATATATATATATATATATATATATATATATATATATATATATTATATATATATATATATATATATATATATATATATATATATATATATATTGCCAGATAATAATGTAAGTTATTTTCATAATTTTTTTTCTTGAAGAGTCTCGTGCATGTTAGTGTTAAAACTGATAACAGAATTTAGATTGAGTAGTAATAGGAGTTGTCTGCTTTAAAGGAAATCTGAGCTTGCCACAAAGAACCAAACAGCAGGAAGGTTGATGACCACATTGCTATAATTTGTTAGTACAAAATTGAGAAAAAAAAAAGAAATTCTAGAGTGGCAAAAGAGACTGGAACTAAAGAATTTGGCCTAGAGTGAATAGTATTTATGAAATATAATTACAGAATTTTTATCCTTGCCACAATCTGCATATTATTTCTGTGTTCAGCATTATCCCGCTTGTATATTTTTTTTTCCTAACTCTGTGAATCTTATATGTAAGTCTTTTTCTATCTGTCACTGTTGTTCCCTTATACTGCATAAAATTATGTTCATATCCCCATATTATGTTGTTATTTTCTTGTCTTCTGTGTTCCTGTGTGCATCCTATTTCCATTCTCTTCTTTTACTTCCATAAAATCTTGGTTTAACTTCTGATTTGTGTAAGTTTTTAGTAATCTTAATCTTGTGTACCGATTCCTCATTGTATTATTCCGTTGAATATTGAATTCTGCCAATATAAATATAAGCCAAACCTGTTAACATTTTAAAGGCATTATATTTACCTTTTAATTTTCACTCTTTAATGTATGGTCTTTTTTTCTTCTTTGTTTGCTATCTCTCCCAATAAATGAGAAGACAAGAGGACTTATTTTATACAGCCAGATTCCTATTTCTAATGTCAACAAATTTGTAACCTTGTGACAAACATTTTTAATATTTTTTAACTCTTACATTGTGATAACTTAATTACTCACGTAATTAAATTCTTCATCACATTTGCACTATCTAGTTAACATTTGCTACTTGATCAACCACTGCCAGCCTGTCCTAGTTTTTGTATAATAATGACCTTTGCTAAACCGAGTTGCAATTTCTGATGCTTTTCTTGCCTTTACTTATTAGAGGATTGCAAGCACTTCCAGATACATTGCATTCTTGATATCTCGGCTGTTTGCTTGCATAGCCCTGTGGTTGTGCTCAGGTGCGATATCAGGCAATCACTGTATTTCTGACGGCCACACAGGCCCTTTTTTGCCTCAAGGTCGATCTATGGTTCTCTGATTGCAGAATAGAGTGATAGAGGGCAACTGGCGTCTGGTGGATATGATTCGAGAGAGGAGGGTAAGAGTAGATATTCCCCCAGGAGCCGAGCAAAATCAGGAGGAGAGGCTGAACATGCTCCTGCTCTCTCTGATTGTCTGATGGTAACCCGATGAGCATTGCTGGGTTGATGAAGGGCATGCATAAACCTATTTCTTTTTAAGTGTATATGTTTTAAATATAAGGAAAGCCCCAAAATGCCCTCCTTAGAAGTGTAACGATTTTTGCTGTTCTGGTACAGAGGATACTTAATGCTGTTATTGAATGTCTTACTGCTTAGTATTAATTAATTGCTGTTAAGATTGCGCTATTTAACAAATTGTGTTATATTAGTTCTACAATATTTTAGCGCAAAAGAATTTCCTTAGCTAGGCTGTGAGGGAGTTGTCATATATTTTTTTGTCAACTTCATGGGAGGAACAAAAAGCCAGTATGAGAGCCGACAATAGATCACCTCTGGGAAGTCGTGAACTTAAAATCAAATCCTGTGATAATAATCAACAACACCGGCCCAGGGTCATGTCCTGGGAAAGCCATCACCAAACTGAAAATGCACTCAGCAGAAGACCCTCTCCCACTGCTTAGCCAGAATCCAATAGGAATCTCCTATATGTAGCTATCTTTTGTTGTAATTGGTCTGGCATAGACCTAGGGACTACAAGTCCCACCTCCTCGGAAGCTGTAAAAGCTAAGAAAACGAGAGGAGCCTTGTTTCATTCAGTTAGTTTAATTAGTTCAGTCAGAGAATAGAGGTGTCTAGGCAAGATGTCGGATTTGGATAAATACCCATTTCCACGAGGCTTTTGGGAGCATATCAGCTGTTTGTAAGAAGACATCGTAATAAACATCTTGTCCATTCTCCCAAGAATCATGTTTGACTCATCCACCACTCTGATTTTAGAGACGAAGTAATAAGAAGACGTGTGTATAAAAAAACGCACCCTCTCATCACTCCACTAGACTCTCCTTCTTATTTTCCAATAGATATTTGCAAAGACTCATAAGAAAAACAATTTAGCTTAGTAGATACAGCACATGGCTCCCTCCCACGACGCTTCAAGGATCAACTCCCCCACCCAAGAATGACCTCTGCAACGTCGTTAAACAGAGCTGTTTAGAGCATGAGTGGGTGTAGCCTCTTTCAGTTCAAAAATCTCATTGTTTGCACCATGAAGATATGTGAGGTCTTTGTTAAAACAGGCTTTGACAAATATCCTACCCAGTTCTGAAAAAATAAAAGTTTTATATATATATATATATATATATATATATATATATATATATATATATATATATATATATATATATAATATATATATATATATATATATATATATATATATATATATATATATATATATATATATATATATATATATATATATATATATATATATATAGGTATGTAGGTAGATAAATTGATATGATGATTCACAGTAAATACACCAATTTCCAGTGTCAGTGTTAACGAGGCTGAACACAAATGGTGTGATCAGTCCTACATGCAAAGTCATTCAATGTTCTTTAGATAAGATTAGGTGTAAACACCTTTTTTTTTGAGATATGACGTCAGTACCTCTAAAAACTGTCCACACGAGAAATCCTGCATTAATGAGAGAGAGAGAAAGAGAGAGAGAGAGAGAGAATACATGTGATCTACAAGAAGAAAAATTAACAAATAGATCACCCTGAAAGAGAGAGAGAAAAAAAATCATTTGATATACAAGAAGACCAATTTAAGCGTCTTGTTCCTTAAATACAAAGTAATTATGTCCACTTAGTTATGCCGGGGATGTGGAAGGGACAATAGTGGCGACTCTCACTTTCTAACCTTTGTCAAGTCAGCAGATATACTGAGTAGGCATATCAAGATGGCAGACTGGATAACAGCCAAGCATATGCGCCCTTTTGTTTTTCAGTTTCATAGTTCAAGATGAATTACCACACAGAAAACTTGAACTAAGAATAATGTATTCTTCAGTTTCATACTTTTCAAGCTGAACTACTAAGTTAGAGAGCTTGATTTAAAAAGCAAACATTCCATCTGTCACTTTCATAGTTCAATCTGAACCACCAAACAGAGAGAGCTTGAACTTGAAAGGAAAAGGTTTCATCTCACTTTCACAAATCAAGCTGAACTTTCAAGCACAGAGAGCTTGAATTAAAAAAGGAAGAGTTCAGTCCATTACTTTCATAATCGAACTGAACTCCCAAGCACAGAGAGCTTGAATTAAAAAAGAAGCATTCAGTCCATTACTTTCATAATTCAGGTTGAACTACAAAGTGTTCATCCGTCACTTTCATAGTTCAAGCTAAACTACTAATGTACAATAAGCTTGAATCGAAAAAAAAATCTGAAATTTCATTCTTATAAACCTTGAAAAGAGAATTTGATAAAATTGACGTCTATAAAAATCTAGCTTCTGCCGCTAAAGCTTTCCGTTTTTTTTTTTTTTAATATAAGATTTAATCTACTATGATAAACAGACTCGGTGAATTAGCTCAGCTTGAACCTCAAAGTTCAGAACAAAAACCGCAGTAATCATATATAAAATTGAGATAATGAGCTCAGAGCTAGGAACGAAAACTGCAATTGTCCAACATAAAACCTTCCTATTCTCATATAAACGGGCTGTCTGCGCTCTTAATTGAAAGCTGGTATTGTCTGTTGCGTGATAGGTTCGTGTATCAAAGACCTGAGATTGAGTCGACCTCGTTAATGGGCAAAGAAATTAAATTTCCACTTCCATACTTCGAGAATGTGATAGGGACAGTAGTGGCGTCTTTCGCTCGTGGCGAAAAAGTAGAATTTTCACTTAGGCACTTTCATTTATGTATATAGGTATTCCTGCTGAGTAAAGAATAGCCTCACCGCATTTCCTGCGTGTCGTAAAAGGCGACTAAAAGTGGACGGGACGGGGGGACTGGGAATCCCCCCCCTTGTACCAACCTCCTGTGAGACGTCAAAGAGGAAGGGGAGTGGGGGGGAGAATAACTTCTCCCCAAACTGATTTCCTTTTTTATGTCGGCTACCCCCCAATTTAAGGGGGAAACAGCCAAGGTATATGTTCACTTACGTATGAGGAAGGGGCTTGGAACACCTGTGCCGTCTCTCTTTCACTGGCAAAAGTGAATCTTTTTACTTATTTGTGTAGAGAATGTGGACTGTGTCGCCTCCTAGCGCTTGCCATCTTTCTTAGCTTCATGAGTACACCAATGGCGGTGGCAGGCCATCGGTGGAAGCGGTTACACTTGACCTATGCAGCGATAATTTGAATTCATATGCCTGCGCTAAAACTCTACCTAATGAGAGAGAGAAAAAAAAATAATTTTAAAGCGAAGTATTATAGAGTTATATTTTTGGATATATAAATCTCATGTGAGCATTTGTATTCTTATTCTCTTTGTACGAGTACTTTTGCATTGTTTGTTCTTTTCCTTTCTTTTATATGCATCTATGCGTCTTATCAAACAACTTGTTTATGTGTTTTGATTTCAGAGTATTAAATTATTCTAGGAAATTAGATTAGAACCTTTTCTTATTAGTATATTGTCAGTATAGGTCTATCATAAATATATATATATATATATATATATATATATATATATATATATATATATATATATATATATATATATATATATATATATATATTTTTTATTTTTTTTTTTCCATACATGTTTTATTGAATATATATATATATATATATATATATATATATATATATATATATATATATATATATATATATATATATATATATATATATATATATAATTTTTTTTTTCATACATGTTTTATTAACTGGTCTGAACACGAAGGTAAGTTATCCATGAGTGCCTTGTGTTTATTTATCGTTATGAGTTTGTTTATTCAATGTATTAATACATAGCTAATATCTCTTCATAATTTTGCAGTGTGATAAAATAACTGCTAATTCATTAATTATTTTATTTCCAGTTTACATTTATTGTTAATACAGACGTTTAAATTATATTATAAAAGATAATAATAAAATCGGATAAAATTCCATCCGTAAAATTGAAAACATTTGTAGTTAGTTTTGAACAAATTAAAAAAAAAAAAAGTAAGTAAGAAGTTAACAAAATAAAAAAAAAATTTGTTTATATTGTAACTTGCCAAATATTTTCCATTTTCGGTATATTTAAATCTCAGTTATTCTCCTAAAGTCGTCTGTGGAGTATTCCAGAATATTAAGCGGTTTCTGTAAATAAAATTTGCCTAATATTTTTTAAAATTATACATGTCAGTGTCTATTCTGTTGTTATAAAAAAAATCCAAAAATACATCAAGCTTTCGTTTTCCATTGAAACCATCTTCAAGAAGACGGTACTCCTCTTGAGATCGAGATAATTGGAGGTGTAACCAAAGTCATCTGGAGGAGGCTCTCATTGGAGAGGGAAAGCTCGATATATTATTATATTTTGCATCATTAAAAGAATACCCATTGAATGATGTTCATAATTTGTTCCCGGTCATTAGAAATGGTTTCTTTGATTCATACGCAAAACTCTCGTTCCGGGGCGATAGAAATTATTTCTTTGATGATACACAGCACAGTTATTCCAAGTCGCTGGAAATGAATTCTTCGAATGATACGCAAGACGCTCGTTCTAGGTCGCGAAAAAAAAGTTGTCTAATATCTGGTCCTGTAGGCATCGGCCTCCTCCCATGTCTTTCTGTGCTGCATAGCAATAATTGATTGATTTTAGGGTGTTGTCATAAAATCATATTTAATTTTTATTTTGGATCGATTCACCTAAGTGTGGTTTATTTTGAAAAAAAAGTTAAATATATATGGAAAGCTAAACAACGAGTTGATAATAGCAGATGTGCTAGATTTCAGCAGTTATAAAAAAATCCCTAAAATAAAAATAATCAATATAAAATAAATGAGTCTTGTGACTGCTTCTTTCTTTTTCCCTTCACACTGGAACTCCTTCTGTCTTCCCCAACACTTATGACCTTTCTTCCTTAAAAAAAAAAAATGCTCAATCATCATCTCAAAGTCTAAGCCAGCCATATTTCTAGGTCTTTATTACTTTCACTATTCTTTCAGCCCGTTCTTATCTTATTGTTTATCATTTTCTAATTTTTGTCTTGTCCTTAAGCTGCTACTTTCCCTTTCTGTGGCTTCTTTAAGCCAGGACCTGACGAGAGCAGTTTTCTTGCCTGTCACGGTATCCAAGAAGAAGGATAGATACTGGTTGATAAAATAAGATGAAAAAGACAGCAAAGCACGGAAGCCACTTCATCTGCAAGCTCCTTAATGGAACCTTGTAGGGATACCCTTGGGTCCTAGTACCTTGTTTATCTTTAGAGAGCAAATAACTTACAGACTTTGCGTGAAGAAAGTTTGAGGGAGGGAATAGGATTAGAGAGGGGTAAAATACGAGGAGCAGGTGTGCTGGAATTGCTTTCGAAAAAGTTTGCAGAAAAATTAGAGCCAAAGATAGTGGCTTTGTCAGTACAAGAGCAAGCTATAGATCCATCTGGATGAATGAGAGGGGGAAGGCTTGAGTTACATTAGTTTTTGGCTATGGACCAGAAACATTTATCAATGGGAGAGGAATTAAGGCCATCAACTATCCCTCTTAAGAAGGAAGCTCTTGATCTTCAAATCTGATCAGTGCAGCATTTCCTAACTGTAATGAATGCAGAACGAGTTAAATCAGAAGGATAGGCTTTGTGTGAACGGCAAGCCTGATCCCTGGCCTGAATAGCCATGGAGCAGGAATAGGAAAACCAAGGATTAGTGGAAGAAAAAGCTTGCATAAAAGAGGGGATGAATACCTCAATGCCTGCAGTTATTATCTTGGCAACTTTTAGGGCTACCTGATTAGGGTTGCAGGTTCAAACACAGTAGTTATCCCATGGGAAGTCCAAGAGAATCTTATGCAAATCATTGTATTGAGTACGCTCAGAGTGCCAAGGGCGGTCCTGAGTTGGAGGAATTGATGGAGGGGGAGCAAAAATGAAAGAGAATGAGATCAAAGAGTTGTCAGTTTTATCAGGAGGGAAAAAACACAGAATAAGAGTAGTTAGAAGGATTAGAGGTAAAAATTGATCAAGAGTGTTAGCTGCATGTTCGTGGCGATAGGGAGCATCAGTAGGATGTATGCTAATCAGTTCCAGATCATGAGTAATAGCAAAAGCAAAAGCCTCACTTCTTCCTACATCAGTGTGAGAAGATTGAAGCCTCTCACTGTGGTGTACATTGAAGTCTCCTATATAGAAAACTTCAGCATATGGGTGTGAAGATAGTAAGGACTCGTGACAAGAGGACAGATATTCAAAGAAGGACAAAAAGTCAGTAGAGTTAGGAGAGCTGTAGCAGAAACAAAGAAATATATAGTGGTATTGGAGTGGTAGATCTGCAGCCAGAGAACATCAAAGTCAGGAGATTCAAGGTCCATGAGCCTTGCATTAGGAGTGTTAGTGTTGCAGAGGCGTAGACCCCACCTTTGGAATGGAAACAAGAATACAGGTTATAGTGAGAGATTTGTAATGGGTCAGGGAAAGTATAGTATACAGGTGCATTTCAGAGAGAAGAAGGAGGTTAGGGAGGGATGTACCCAAGTGCTGTTCCACACACAAATGTTTGGATTTCAGGCCATGGATGTTAGAAAAGTGAAGAGTGAAAGAAGCAGTTCTATCATGAAATGCAAAGTTAAGGGCAGAACCATTACTACCACCAAGTGTGTCTATCCTTCGCAAATAGTGGAGTGAGCAAGACCCCCGAAGATTCTTAGCACCCCTGTTTGCCGGGTACTGGGGATCATATGCTGTGAACCTTCCGTAAATATAGTAAAAATGAGGAAATAGAGATTAAATTTTGTTGGCCAGCCAATAGTTGTCCACCTCTGAGAAGCCATGACCAGACTGGGAAAGCCATCACCAAGCTGCAAATCTAATCAGCAGGCGACCTGCACAGCCCCATAGAGCGAGTCCAGCAAATTAGAGTAGGTTTTTGACCAAGAGTAGGACTGACTGGTAAAAGATACACCAAAAGACCGCCCCCTCCTGTGTGTCTTGAGGCTGGGTTGAGATATGAAAAGCAAAAGTTTGATAGAGAAAATGACAGTTAGCAGCTCAGTTTAGTCCAGAGTTAGTTCGGCAGTTAGATCAGGGGAACTGTAGGCTGCCTTTGGGCGAGAACTGTAAGATGTTCATGCCCACTAGGCTTTGGGGCTTATCAGCTGTGTGTACGAAAAGTTCGCAATAAAAACCTTGTCCATTCTCCCAAAACCTAGGGTTTCATTACTACATATACTGTATGTCTTAAGTATGGAAGAAGTATAAGAACACATATGTGACCAGCTAAGGGATTGAACTTCCACTTCAGTGTCTGAAGAAAATTTTTCACTACCAAGAAGTGATTTATATAAGACCAATACTTTAGGGAGAATAGATAAAAAGAAAGATGATACATCACCCCATCAAAGAGAGCTTAGATTAAAGAATTTGACCCAAGAAATGAGCCCTCAAGGAGCAGGTGAATATGGAATCTACAGTTCTCATCAATAAGACCAGGAGTGTGAGAAGAGGTGATTTTTGCAATTTCTCCAAGATGTCCATCAAGAGTTGACCACATTTGCTGTGTGGAAGTTATGTAGTTTGTTGGCTAGCTGACGACTGACCAACTCCAGGAAGCCATGACCCAAGGGCCAAACCCCGTGAAAGAAATCAACGCAAACGGCTGACTGGGATAGCCATTGCAAAAACTGGAAATCTAGTCAGCATATGACCTTAACCTCCCCCATAGACCGAGTCCAGCAAATTATAGTAGACTTTTGACCAAGAGTAGGACTGATTGGTAATAGATACACCAAAAGACCGTCCCCTCCTGTGTATCTGGAGGCTTGGCTCAGGATATGGAAAGCAGAAGTTTAAGAGAGAAAATGTCAGTTAGCAGCTCGTTTAAATTGGAGTTACTCCGGCAGTTAGAGCAGGGGACACTAGGCTGCATTAGGGCTTGAACTGTAAGATATATATACCCACTAGGCTTTGGGGCTTATCAGCTGTTTGTAAGAAGATTTCACAGGAAAAACCTTGTCTAATCCCCCCAAACCCAGGGTTTCATTACTACACCAACAGTATTTTGTAAGGCATGGAAGAAGACACAAGAGAAAAAACTGGATGTGGCGGAGACTGGGATGTTGAGATGGATGTGTGGGGTGACAAGTAATGATAAGATCAGAAACGAGGTAATTACAGGTACCTCAAAAGTTAGAGAAATATCAGATAAGATACAAGAAAGTAGACTCGGATGGTATGGTCATGTCGTTAGGAGGGATGAACAGTATGTTGGGGCAGAGTAATGGAAATGGATAAACAGGGTAGGAGAAGGAGGGGGAGACCAAAGCGTAGGTGGATGGATTGCATCAGTGACGACCTGAGGTCTAAAGGTTTGTTGGGAGATGAGGTATGGGACAGAAACATATTGAGAACACTGGCCATAAAAGTGCGAAAAGATGTAGACGAAGAAAAAGGAAGAAGTAAGAGAAGACGTAAGTGTATAAAGCAATGAAATCACTCTGAAATATATATATTTATTATATATATATATATATATATATATATATATATATATATATATATTATATATATATATATTTATATATATATATATATATATATATATATATATTTGTTTGTTCCGGTTTTACGTCACGGACTCCCTATTCAACCAAGGGCTAGGACGGTTGCCGCCTTGCAAAGGACTTATTTTGGCAGATGTAATCGTTACCCTGAGTGCATGCCCTTGCTAACCTCAGACTGTGACGGGGCGCGAACCCTCGACCTGACGCCTCAGAGTCGCGGACGCTACCGATTGAGCCACGGTGACTACCTATATATATATATATATATATATATATATATATATATATATATATATATATATATATATATATATATATAATCAAATAAGCACATTACCTTATGTGAAAATATGAATAATTTTTACCCCGACCGGGACTTGAACCTAGTACACATAATTACTGTACCAAGGCGCTACCAACTACACCACAGAAGGTCTAAAAGGGAAATAAACCTTACAGTTATATCTGATATACTAGGAATGAATGCATTCTATCTGAATGCCACTCTGTTCATATTACAGTTTCCACCAACCTCACTCGTGGCTTCATTTTCTCATTTAATTAAAATCTCAATCTCATTTGGGGTCAACAATAATCAAATAAGCACATTACCATTTGTGAAAACATGAATAATTATTTTACCCCGACCGGGACTTGAACTTAGTGTCGTAAAGTAATTTTATCCAAGAGGTGTAACATGACATTTCCCATGTAATGTCATGGGTGACCAAAGTGGTGTGACTTGATATTTCCAGAGAGGTGTTCTGGGTAGAGTGTGTGTTTACAGAGAGTTGACAACCTCTGCGTCCCTGATCAATGGAGGTCAGAAATGTCACATAATTCTGTGTTGTTCTCACGAGAGCCGAAAGCCACTTGAAAATACACATATAGGCGCTTATATTAGAATGTTCCTTGTACCCAATTAGCATTCCTTTAGCCACGCCTTTCAAGCTATAGGTAATTGGTTGTAACTCTTTTTTTCTGGAAACCTATTAGTGGAGGCGTGCCCAAGCATACCACGTCCTGCCATCTTGGTGTTACAGAAAGAGTCAGAAGCAGTGAGAGAAGTAGAGTCATCTGGGCACTAATACTTGAGCATTTCCCCTAAGGGGCAGGGGGCATTGAGGTGTAGAATAAGTGTATAACTAAATAAACTAAGTGTTAAGTAACTCTGCATATCCATTATCACTTCGCACGCTATAACTCTATAGTTGCAGATTTAGCACAACACTAGTGGAATATAGCATTACGATTCCTGTTAAGATGTACAACTATACGACACTAGGACACATAATTGGTAGCGCCTTGGCACAGTAATTATGTTTTCACATATGGTACTGTGCATATCTGATTATTGTTAGTCCCAAATGAGATTGAGATTCGAATTAAATGCAAAAACAAAACCATGAGTGAGGTTGGGGGAAACTAATATGAACAGAGTGGCATCCAGATAGAATGCGTTCATTCCTAGTATAGCAGATATAGCTGTAAGGATTGTTTCCCTTTTAAGGAGGGTTTACACGGTCAAACGGTTCGTCGAACGCGGTTGGACAAACAAGTGTTTGAAGTGATGTTCGAACGTGTGAACGGGGTATTTGGTTGTCGAACCCGTTTGACAACCAGATACCCCGTTCACACGTTCGAACATCACTTCAAACACTTGTCTGTCGAACCACGTTCGAAGAACCGTTTGACCGTGTAAACCCCCCTTTAAACCTTCTGTGGTGTAGTTGGTAGCGCCTTGGCAGAGTAATTATGTGTCCTAGGTTCAAGTCCCGGTCGGGGTAAAAATTATATATATATATATATATATATATATATATATATATATATATATATATATATATATATATATATATATATATATATATATATATATATATATATATATACTTCCTTCTCTCCCTTGCAAAACAATACAATATTCGTAAGTACCATAAGGTACCTGAATGAATTCCAATCTTGTGATTGATAATTATTTGCATTTAGGTGAATATATTATGCGGTAAAACGAAGGACAAATGCATGGAATGTTAAGTCTATTCAATGCGCAGATTGAGAAGGAAGTAAGTAGGTGCTGGCCTGAATGGGTAGCCTACTCCAAGCATGACTCTGTTTTTAGGTCGATAGAGAGCAGTCTAGCAAATATATTGCTCCTTGATACATCAACTGGCCCAGTCTTAGGTGGGGACTTCCCCCAAAGATGGTGGTAATCATATAATGCATTCTCTCTCTCTCTCTCTCTCTCTCTCTCTGAACTTGCCCCTTTCACTGTTCTAAGTGAAAATATATACTATTGCATCTAGCGCGTGGCTTGCTGAATTATACTAAATATGCTTGACGCCCTATTTCTGGAAAATTCCAAGGACTCTCTCTCTCTCTCTCTCTCTCTCTCTCTCTCTCTCTCTCTCTCTCTCTCTCTCTCTCTTGCTTGATATGTCCCTTGTACTGTTATTCCGTGTAAATTTATTCCATTGCATCTACCACGTGGCTTTCTTAATTTTACCATAAATGCTTGATGCCTGTTTTGGAATATTCCAAGAACATAGATCTCTCTCTCTCTCTCTCTCTCTCTCTCTCTCTCTCTCTGAACTTGCCCCTCTCACTGTTCTAAGTGAAAATATATACTATTGCATCTAACGCGTGGCTTGCTGAATTATACTAAATATGCTTGACGCCCTACTTCTGGAAAATTCCAAGGACATCTCTCTCTCTCTCTCTCTCTCTCTCTCTCTCTCTCTCTCTCTCTCTCTCTCTCTCTCTCTCTCTCTCTCTCTCTCTCTCTTGCTTGATATGTCCCTTGTACTGTTATTCCGTGTAAATTTATTCCATTGCATCTACCACGTGGCTTTCTTAATTTTACCATAAATGCTTGATGCCTGTTTTGGAATATTCCAAGAACATAAATCTCTCTCTCTCTCTCTCTCTCTCTCTCTCTCTCTCTCTCTCTCTCTCTCTCTCTCTCTCTCTCTCTCTCTCTCTCTCTCTCTCTCTCTCTCAATTTTCATCTTGCACTGTTATTAAGTGAAAATTTATACCTCCATACCTAGCACGTTTCTTGCTGAAGTATACCATAAATGCTTGACGACTGAAAATTTCAAGGACATGGCATGAATTCTCTCTCTCTCTCTCTCTCTCTCTCTCTCTCTCTCTCTCTCTCTCTCTCTCTCTCTCTCTCTCTCTCTCTCTCTCTCTCTCAGTCCGGATCACCCCAGCTATACCTGCACGTCAACGAATTCACCCCTTTGTGAAGAGCCTTCTTGACTGTCTGGAGCCCCGTTTTGCCCCTATAAAGTGGCTTGCCAACAAATCAAAACAAATCATTTATTTCCATTTTGTACAATGGTTATTCAACATTAATAGTAATTTATAAGTAGACATGTAATTAAACTAATAAATAAGAGGGTTAGACATATAGTTAAATTAAATGTAGCTTTCATAGAAAATAATAATGCTGTAATAAAAATGTTAACAATAATGTTAATAATAAAGTAGTAAGTATGCCACTAGATACAGGATCGTTATTATCGGCATCATTTCCATATTTGTTTCCTTACAATGAGAATAATTATTTCTTAATGAGCAGCAACTATTTGTCCAAAAGAAAACTATATAGTTTGCCTTTGAAAGCTGTGAAGGAGGATGCATTTTTAAGATGCTCTGGAATATTATTCCAGAGTGTTGGCCCTTTGATAGTGATCATCTTTGAACCTGCTTCTGTGTTTGTTCTGTGAATAAAGAGCTCACTGCTCTGTCTTGTGTTGGTTCCCCTTATATCCCTGACTGTTTTTAAATCAAATAGCCAGCTAGGATAATGATGGTCCAAAATTTTGAATACAAAAACATAAATAGCATAAGCTACCTTATTTTCTGCCCGCAGCCACCCAAGTTTATTGAGAGCTGGTGTGATGTGGTCATATTTTCTTATTCCTCCCAGGGCAACTCGAGCTGCAAAATTAATAAGCTTCTGTATTCTGTTTATCTGAGTCTTAGTGGTAGCTCCCCAAACAGTTGTGCAGTAATTAATGTGACTTAGGGCTAGAGATTCAACAACAGTTATTCGAGAGGTAGTCTCAAAATTGTCTTTTATACGTGATAAGTACATTAATGTTCCTTTAACCTTTTTGCATACTTTATCTATACGGGAATCAAACAACATGTGGTTATCAAAGTGAATTCCTAGGTTTTTGAC
The DNA here is from genome assembly GCA_037179515.1 of Halocaridina rubra. NCBI lineage: Eukaryota > Metazoa > Arthropoda > Malacostraca > Decapoda > Atyidae > Halocaridina > Halocaridina rubra. The sequence goes on along the minus strand of JAXCGZ010007556.1, from coordinate 131,665 downwards.
TGTTTTGCTAGGTGTGATAATATTGTCGCAAAAATTAATTGTTGTGTTTTCTGGAATTTGTGCTATGTGGAACCTTGAACCAATAAATATGCACTGTGTTTTACTTTCGTTAATTAACAGCCCAATTTCTTGGAAATAGGTTTTAATTTTTGACAGAGTGTTTTCTGCTCTTAAAGTTAGCTCTGGGAGGTTATTAATATCACCACTAAGGAGTAGTTGAGTGTCATCTGCATATTGTACGACTAGACAGTCAGAAATGAAAGAAGATAGATCATTTACGTAAATGGAGAAGAGGATAGGACCAAGTACTGATCCCTGTGGAACACCAAATGATACATTTTTTGGCACAGAGATAATGTTGTTAAGACGTATAGACTGTTTACGATTAGATAGATACTCGCTAAACCAGCTTGGATCAATATTTAAGTTAATACATTTACTTAAAAGAATTTCATGGTTTACACTGTCGAAGGCTTTTGATAAGTCTAGTAAAATTAGTAAAGATATTTTTTTCATATCTATATTATTATATATACTATTCGTAACTTTAAGCAGTGCAGTTTCCGTCGAGAGTTTTGGTCTGAAACCATGTTGGTTAATACTTATTATTCTATTTGATTCTAAATATGACATAAGTTGGCATGCAACAATTTTTTCTAATATTTTAGAGAAAATGGGTAGCAGGGAAATGGGACGATAGTTTGTCACATCTTCTCTGTCCCCCTTTTTATGCAGAGGTATTACATGTTATATTTTCCAAGAGTCAGGAAACTTTTTAGTAACAATGGAAGTGTTCATAATAGTTAGAATATAGGATGCAATCATGGGTAGAGCATCTTTGATGAACTGAAATGGTATACCATCTGAACCATAAGAGCCAGAGTTTCTTAGCCAACAATGCTGCACGTGTCTCCATCCCAGTGGCGAGGACCCACTACATCCTACTACTTCGGTTAGTGGTCGACTATCTGTCTCCTGCCTTGTGTCAACTTTCTAGACCAGCTCTCGAGCCACTTGAAAAGTTCCAGAATCGAGTCATGAGATTTATCTTGGGATGTTCTCTCTCTACCCGTATTGTGAGTATGCAGTTGGAGCTCAACTTGCCCCCTCTTGTGGAGAGGATTTATGCCAATGTGTCCTATTTCACTGTTAAGTGTCTTCACTACCCACTTCTTGCTCCGTACTTCTCTGCTGTCATGAGAACGTCCCTGGATCCAGACGCACCCAGGTTCCCACTTAGAGCAGGAGGTCATTACCTTATCAGGGTGGTGAGTGACATTCTCCATGGCCTTGACATCGACCTGCCTGTGCAGGCGGCTGTCCCAGATTTACCACCCTGGCGTGTCCCCCTCCCCACTGTTACATTTACACCGACCTCGAAGGATGTCTATCCCCCCCCTGCAGAGACAGTTAGCTCTGGAGACTATCGCCGATGTGTCCACGTCTGTCCCTGCAGCACACCATGTCTATGTTGATGGTTCTGTGCAAGCAGATGGGAGGGTGGCATGTGTTGTGTTTTCCCCCACCATGGAGCCGCCTGTGCCGCCTGATTCATGGATTGGCCGTAGACTACCCACCTCGTCGAGCTCCACCTACTGTGAACTGAATGCCATCTTTGATGCCGTGACTCTCCTTGTTCAACGACGAGTGAATGGGGTAAGAATTTATGATTCCCAATCGGCCCTACGTGCCCTATCCTCGCCAAGACCCATCTGTGGCCGTGCTGTGGGAGATATACTATGTCGCCTCGCTGCTGCTCGGGATGCTTCTCTTGTTGTGTCATTTGTATGGACGCCCTCTCACATTGGGCTGACTGGCAACGACATAACGGATTGTCTTGCCAAGGCGGCCTGTATGCTGGATGGGCATGCTGTGGATACTGAGCCCTCCCTCCGATGCGTACGTAACATCATCTACTCAGCTGGGTTTGCCGTGACGGTCCGGAGCAGGGACGCGGAGAGGGCCAACAGTGTGTCCATACACCGCCATGATCACTTTCTTCACAGTCGCTACAAGTATCACAGACGCGGGTTAATGGTGCGGAAACACAATGTAGATAGTGCTCGGCTCAGAATGGGGTATCGGCCTTTATGGCAGGTCTCCTAGACTCTAGATATGCCACAGTACACCTCCTGTAAATTATGCGACCATCCTAATGCTAATACTCTTGATCACTATTGTCTTCAGTGCCCCACAGTGAGAGATGTTTTACCCGAGGTCAAAACTTAATACAGATCTGCTCATTTTTGCTCAATGATGACAATCTTGATGTTATTTTTGCTCGTTATCCTCACTTTGGTGGCCATTAATTATATTGTATTGTATATCATATTATATGTTTCTTTGTATGTTACCGTATAATGCTGTTTTGTTTTTGTTTGTAATGTGTTTGTGTGTTCTGTGCTTCTCTGAGCTTTTCTTTTGTATATAATGTACTTTGTGCTGCCATACATAGGTTGTGTGTTAGTATGTAGCAATGTTTTATCAATGTGTACACCTCCCTGTAAACTATGTTCTATTTTGGTTGTGTATTCATTTGAAGCATTATGTTACCATTGATTTTGTATGTGTTCATGTAATGTCTGATGCCTTGGCGAGATAAATTAATAAAATAAAATAATCTCTCTCTCTCTCTCTCTCTCTCTCTCTCTCTCTCTCTCTCTCTCTCTCTCTCTCTCTCTCTCTCTCTCTCTCTCTCTCTCTCTCTCTCTCTCTCTCTCTCTCTCTCTCTCACACACACACATGCGCACGGGTGAGACAACATGGCTTCAGAGAAGGTAGATCAACAGTAACAAACTTATTAGAATTTTATTATGAGGTTAGCCGAATCTTGCAGGAAAGAGAGGGCTGGGCAGATTGCATATTCCTAGACTCCCAGAAACCATTTGACACTGTCCCACACTGGAGACTTGTTAAGAAGCTGCAAGCAATGGCAAGAATAGGTGGAAATGTCTTTGAATTAATAAAAACTTACTTAGAAGGAAGGAAACATAGGGTTAGAGTAAAACACTCAGTGTCTGAATGGAGAAGTTAGTATTGGAGTTCCACAGGGTTCAGTTTTAGGGCCACTTTTGTTCCTTGTATATGTAAATGACCTACTAGAGTCTGTAAATTCATTCATGAATATGTTTGCAGATTATGCAAAGATTGTGAAAAAAGTAAGAAATGACACCAGTGGTAGAGAACTTCAGGAGGATCTGAATAGTGTGCATGAGTGGTCAGAAAAGTGGCTAATGAAATTCAGTACTTCAAAATGTAAGGTAATGGGTACAAGTGCAAGAAGGCCCAATCTTGACTACTCAATGGCAGGAGTAGAATTTCAAGAGACAGAGAATGAGAGAGATCTAGAAGTAAACATACTGACCGATTTGCCTCCAGAAATGCATATAAATGGCATAGTAAGGGCAGCATATGCTTTCTTGACAAATGTAAGAGTAGCCTTCAGGCACATGGACAAGGAAATGTTCAGAAATATTTATGTAAGCTATGTGAGGCCAAAGCTTGAATATGCAGCCCCCTTTTGGAATCTGTACTTGAAAAAGCATGTAGTTAAGTTAGAAAAAGTTCAAATACATGCCATGAAACTGGTGCCAGAAATACGCAATCTCAGTTATGAGGAGAAGCTGAGGGATTTCGACTTACCATCACTCGAAGCTAGAAGATTGAGGGGGGATGTGGTGACGTTTATTAAATTCCTTCATGGTTATGACAGAGTGGATAGGGATCGATATTTTTATATGGCTGGCATTGGATCTAAAGGTCATATTTTTTTTTTTTTATTGTGACACAAGGACGGGCTAAAATATAATAAAATAAAATAGCCCTCATCGGGCCTGAGCATGAAAAATACATAAAGAGAAACAGAGATGGAGAGTGTAATGACTTGTCAGATGTAAAGGGATAATAAAAGATGTGTAATGAATATCCAAGAATATTCAGTGTAGCTGTAGGCATAGAAAAAGAATATATATATATATATATATATATATATATATATTATATATATATATATATATATATATATATATATATATATATATATATATATATATATATATATATATAATAGCTTTGTAATGACGTGTTTGTCCTTGGGTGGGTCACGCCTTCCTTTCCTACTCCAACAACAACTAGGAATACGGGGGAAATTTCAACACATTCGAATACCTAGTTATTATTCTCCTATAATCCCTCTTGTTCTTTATATCTATGTACTCCTCTCTTGAAGCTTCGCCAGAAAACTCCTTTACAGGATGTAAGGAAGTACTTTTTTAGTGTAAGAATAGTTGATAATTGGAATTCGCTAAGAGAGGAGGTAGTTCATGCTAACTCAATCCATAGTTTTAAGGACAAGTATGATAAGTATCACTAAGTACTAAATGGAACCGACCAGGAGAGAAAATTTTACACCATTGCTTCAAAACCCTGGCTTGCTTATCGTACCGGAAATGTTTTATCTTGTTCTAGAATATTCTGCAAACATGACTTGAATCTCTCTCTCTCTCTCTCTCTCTCTCTCTCTCTCTCTCTCTCTCTCTCTCTCTCTCTCTCTCTCTCTCTCTCTCTCTCTCTCTCTCTCTCTCTCTCTCTCTCTCTCTCTCTCAATTTACCCCTTGCACTGAAATGACGTGAATGTTTTTTTAACTGTAACTAACACTTGGCTTTTTTTTTTTTTTTTTTTTTAAAGATTGTGACACCAGGACGGGCCAAATAAATTATAATATAAAACAGCCCTCATCGGGCCTGGGCACGAAGAATTGCCTACTGATACCATAATATTTATCTCCCGTTTTGGGAAAACTTTCAAGGACAAGGATTGCAATAGTTTTGTTCTTTTCTGTATTGTATTGTTAAGGCACCAGCCACCGTCCTTTCTTCTCTTCTGTCTTTCATTTTTGACATTTTTTAAAAAGTAGCAGTGGATGTCCTTCGCTTTCTTTTTTACTAAATTTTTCTATACATTTTGAGCTTTATGATGTAAGCTTTCAAAGCAAGATCGCATATATATATAATATATTATATATATATATATATATATATATATATATATATATATATATATATATATATATATATAATATATATATATATATGAAGCAAAAAAGGCCCATAAATAAAACACAAAAAGAAGCGAAGATGTACTATATATTACGACTGGACTCCAGTCCTTTTTTTTTTTTTTTTTTTTGTACCTGAAGAGGACTGGAGTCCAGTCGAAATATATAGTACATCTTCGCTTCTTTTTGTGTTTTATTTATGGGCCTTTTTTTGCTTCATATTGTGCTGTGATATAACAGTTTATTTTGCATATATATATATATATATATATATATATATATATATATATATATATATATATATATATATATATATATATATATATATATATTATATATATATATATATATATATATATATATGTGTGTGTGTGTGTGTGTGTGTGTGTGTGTGTGTGATTACCTAATTGTGTTTACACGAAAGAGCCCAAAGCTCGTATCTTTCCGTCTCCTGATCGGTTCCATTTTCTACTTAGTGGTACTTATCAACCTGTCCTTAAAACTATGGATTGAGATAGCATTAACTACCTCCTCGCTTAGCCAATTCCAATTATCAACTACTCTTACACTGAAAAACTATTTCCTTACATCCTGCAAAGAAGTTTTCTTACGAAGCTTCAAAACTATTGATCCCTATCCACTCTATCATAAACATGAAGGAATTTAAAGACTGTCACTATATCCCCCCTCAATCTTCTAGCTTCGAGTGATGCTAAGTCTAATTCCCTCAGCCTCTCATCATAACTGAGATTGCATATTTCTGGCCTCAGTTTCGTGGCATGTCTTTGAACTTTTTCAAGCTTAGATATGTGCTTTTTCAAGTGCGGATTCCTAAAGGGGGCTGCATATTCAAGTTTTGACGTCACATAGGTTACATAAATATTTCTGAATATTTCCTTGTCCATGTGCCTAAAGGCTATCCTTACATTTGATAAGAAGGCATATGCTGCCCTTACTATGCCATTTATATGTATTTCTGGAGACACCTCTGCCAGTATGTTTACTCCTAGATCTCTCTCATTTTCTGTCTCTTGAAGTTGTACTCCAGCCACCGAGTAGTCAAGCTTGGGTCTTCTTGCACTTGTACCCATTCTTATTACCTTACATTTTGAAGTATTGAATTTCATTAGCCACTTTTCTGACCACTCCTGCAGACTATTTAGATCCTCCTGAAGTTCTCTACCATTGGTCTCATTTCTTACTTTTTTCACAATCTTTGCATCAACTGCAAACATATTCATGAATGAATTTACAGACTCTGGTAGGTTATTTACATATACAAGGAACAAAAGTGGCCCTAAAACTGAACCCTGTGAAACTCTACTACTAACTCTTCTCCATTCAGACACTGAGTGTCTTACTCTAACCCTCTGTTCCCTTTCTTCTAAGTAAGTTTTTATCCATTTCAAGACATTTCCACCTATTCTAGCCATTGCTTGCAGCTTCCTAATTAGTCTCCCATGTGGAACAGTGTCAAACGCTCTCTGGAAGTCTAGAAATATGCAATCTGCCCAGCCCTCTCCTTCCTATAAGATTCGGCTTATTTCATCATAAAATTCTTATAAGTTTGTTACTGTTGATCTACCTTCTCTGAAGCCATGTTGCCTTACTGACAAAAAGTTGAAGGATTCCAAGTGAAGAGAGATATGTTTTCTTAGTAGTTTCTCCATAACTTTGCAAACTATGCTGGTCAAGGAAACTGGTCTATAGTTTAGAGCAGTATCCCTCCTTTCCCTTTTGAAGATAGGTATCACGTTTGCTTGTTTCCAGCATCTTGGAATCTCCCCTGACTCCAGTGACTTTTTAAATATGATACTTAGTGCCACTGATATTGAGTTTGTGCATTTTTTAAGCACATGAGGGGATATATCATCAGACCTGTAGCTTTATGAACATCTAAATCCATCAGCTCTTTGCATACCCTTGAGCTTCTGTCTTTGCAATCTAAGGGGGTGGGGTATTTTCTACTGTAAATACTCACTGAAACTCCTTGTTCAATTCTTTACAGGTCTCTTCATCTGTGTGTGTGTGTGTGTGTGTGTGTGTTTGTATTAGTTTTCACTATAACAAAAATACAGGTGGGCACACCAAATGAAAAGCAGGTAATGTAGACTATTATAGAGGTTTATTTCGAAATTACACTTCTCTTCTTAAAGGGAAACGGCCCCCAAAGCTCCCCAGACTTCATATTTTAAAAATTTATTGAAAAGGAGAAAATAATGGGGAGTCTATAAGAGCCTATTTGTACCACTTTGTATCACTTTTTATCTGAAAATCAAGAATATATAAGATGGTTCAGAACACTTTCATTCCCTTATGGTGGGTCCCTCTCGTGCTCTACTTTGGCACTGGGATTTTCTTCGCCCCAAATATGAGCTGTATGCTTATTGATTTTGCCATTCATATGAAATGTGGCTTCATCTTTGAAAACACGACTTTCATTGAAATTATCTTCCTCAAGTTTTTCTTGCATATAAACACAGAATACTTTGCACTTTCGCTTGTCATCTTCCTTTAAGGTCTAAACAAGCTACAGCTTGTAGGTTTTCATTCGCAAGTATTTCCTCAGGACACAAAACTGTCGTTGGAGGAATCTGGGTTCAAAGACTTCCTCCTCATATGGACTTCTTGGAGCTTCGCAAGCATTTTTCGTGCACCAGCTCGACTATCTCTTTCAATGCTGGTGGTCGTCCAGATCCTTTTGCCGTGCACAGACAGCTTTCCTCTTTGAACTTTTTGTGCCATGTCCTAATATAAATTGCAGCCTGTGCTTTTGGGTAGAATTTTCTCCAAACGCACGCTGCACAGTCTTGTTCGACTTTGGTGTAACATATCCCAATACAGAAAACACATTTTCTTTTCCAATAAATGGCATTTCTATATCTGAAAAGATAAAAACATAGAGCAATAAACATTGAAGTTATACCTGTTTTTGCACATGCTCTGAAAATATAAAGTCATTAGAAGGAGAATTGGCAAAGTTATTGAATTGTGTAATGATATAAATTATTTTAAACAGCCTGTGTGTGTATATATATATATATATATATATATATATATATATATATATATATATATATATATATATATATATATATATATATATATATGTATGTGTGTGTGTGTGTGTGTGTGTGTGTGTGTGTGTGTGTGTGTGTGTAATGCACCGTCACCAATTATTTGCCTTTTTTTATGTTCATAACCTAGAGATGGCATTGAATTTTAGAATGTAGGAAGCAAACTCCTGCAGCGCCCATTTTATATATTGATGAGTTCAATTGACCCATGTATTAACACAAACACATTTTTAGTGTAAGAATAATGGATGATTTTAATTCGCTAAGCGAGGAGGTACTTAATGCTTAATCAATTCATAGTTTTAAGGACAAATATAATAAGAATGATTGAGTATAAATAATGGAACCGACCAGGAGACGGAGAATTGCGAGCATATGGCTTTTTTCCGTAAGCACAATTTATGTAAATGACCTACCAGAGTCTGTAAATTCATTCATGAATATGTTTGCAGATGATGCAAAGATTGTGAAGAAAGTAAAAAACGAGAACAATGGTAGAGAACTTCAGGAGGATCTAAATAATCTGCATGAGTGGTCAGAAAAGTGGCTAATGAAATTCAATACTTCAAAATGTAAGGTAATGAGAATGGGTACAAATGCAAGAAGGCCCAAGCTTGACTACTCGGTGGCTGGAGTACAACTTCAAGAGACAGAAAATGAGAGAGATCTAGGAGTAAACATACTGGCAGATTTGTCTCCAGAAATACATATAAATGGCATAGTAAGGGCAGCATATGCATTCTTATCAAATGTAAGGATAGCCTTCAGGCACATGGACAAGGAAATGTTCAGAAATATTTATGTAACCTATGTGAGGCCAAAACTCGAATATGCAGCTCCCTTTTGGAATCCGCACTTGAAAAAGCACATAGCTAAGCTTGAAAAAGTTCAAAGACATGCCTCGAAACTGGTGCCAGAAATACGCAATCTCAGTTATGATGAGAGGCTGAGGGAATTAGACTTAGCATCACTCGAAGCTAGAAGAGTGAGGGGGGATATGGTGACAGTCTTTAAATTCCTTCATGGTTATGATAGAGTGGATAGGGATCGATATTTTGATATGGCTGGCTCTAGAACTAGAGGTCATAGTTTGAAGCTTCGTCTGAAAACTTCTTTGCAGTATGTAAGGAAATAGTTTTTCAGTGTAAGAGTAGTTGATAATTGGAATTGGCTAAGCGAGGAGGTAGTTAATGCTATCTCAATCCATAGTTTTAAGGACAGGTATGATAAGTATGACTAAGTCTAAAATGGAAGCGATCAGGAGACGGGAAGATACGAGCTTTGGGCTCTTTCCCGTAAACACAATTAGGTAATCACAATTAGGTAATCACACACATATATATATATATATATATATATATATATATATATATATATATATATATATATATATATATATATATATATATATATATATATATTATATATATTATATATATATATATATATATATATATATATATATATATATATATATATGTAGTCGCCGTGGCTCAATCGGTAGCGTCTCCGACTCTGAGGCGTCAGGTCGAGGGTTCGCGCCCCGTCAAGGTCTGAGGTTAGCAAGGGCATGCACTCAGCGTAAGGATTACATCTGGCAAAACAAGTCCTTCGCAAGAAGGCAACCGTCCTAGCCCTTGGTAGATAAGGGAGTCCGTGACTTAAAACCGGAACAATATATATATATATATATATATATATATATATATATATATATATTATATATATATATGATCATTTTTTACTACGAACAGAAGTCAAGAAACAACGGAGTACAATTGCAAGTATAGATTACTTTAAACCGACACGATCAAAGAAAAATCTTCTATGAAGTTTTAGCAATGTATAACCGCAAAAAAATGCAACGTGTCAGTGCTGGCTGGAAACATCATTTTGGTACCGGTCTCCTACTATCATTGCTATTTTTAGACGAAAGCCCACACTTTGTGATACTGAGTAGCCTAATAGGGAATGCGAACCGCATTCCCGAGGTCGACAGATCTTTTCCCGTTCAGGACCGAGAGTTTAAGCTGTTTACTGGGAAGGTTACTTGCTGTGGATGGGCACCACAGTGGGGGGTTGGGGCTTGCACCGGCTGACGCCCGCCAGAGCGGGGTCGATGCCTCTAATAGAAAGGCTAAAACCGTAAACTGTAATTTTAACTTTAACTGTGAAAACACAGACTCTTTGACTCATATTCAAGCACTGATGTTCCAGGAGGTAGGACAGTTGCCCCCCAAGGACAATCATTTCATAGGGCGACTCCCCTTTAGGTAATCCACTTTTATCAGAGGACAGTTGTCCTAAGAGACAATTGTCCATGCCCAGATATTCGAAGACGCTAGTGAGAAACAGCGACCTCACATGAACATGAGAAAAATTGCGGATGAAGGCGATATTTCGCGCTTATAGATGTATTGGCAGCTAATTTCGCCATGAGCATCATGTATGCTGTTAATGCTCTGGATGGAATTATATATTACTGATTTTGTTGTTGCACCCCTTCCCTCTTGCCCTTTTATTCCATTCTTTTTGCACCTATTTGCTTCTATTTCTCTCTACTTTTCAAATATTTCCTCTGGGTTTAATCTTCTTTATACATTATTAATGTTCTTTATCATATCAATTAAGGTGTTTGAAAACATCTTTTGATATTCCGAAATCCTTGGTTTAAATGTTTAGCATCCAACGCAAAGAAAAAGTAGTCTTCGTGGCAAAATGGTAGCGTCAGCGACTCTGAGGCGGCAGGTCGAGGGTTCGCGCCCCGTCACGGACTGGGGTTAGTAAGGGCATACACTCAGGGTAGCGATTACATCTGCCAAAATAAGTCCTTCGTAAGAAGGCAACCGTCCTAGCCCTTAGTAGAAAAGGGAGTTCGTGACGTAAAACCGAATCCATCCATCCAGCACAAAGAAAATTATCTCACAACTGCAGCAATCTCCTCTTTAGGGTTGAGAAACGCAGTCAGTAAATAAATTATTTAATAAATAAATTTATTAGATAATTTATTCATCTGTGATTGGCCCCTTTTCAGTTTGTCAAATCTGAATGAAGTGATCCGGCATGAGAGCTTCCTTAATATATAGAAATTTGTGGCACACACACACACACACACACACACACACACACACACACACACACACACACACACACACACACACACACACTGGAGAACCTTATTTTACAACAAATCTGTACAAGAAATGTATGACATCTTTTGTGAGAAATATGGGAAGATAGTAGATTGCTGCATACCTGTCACCAAAGTAGGTGTAATTCATGCCAGAGAGAAATGGTTCGATAATGGGTGTAAAAGAGCTAAGGAGTGGAGAGACAAATGCTGGAAAAGGTATAGGAGGAGAAAAAACATAAATGCCTGGCAAACCTACAAAAGAGCAAGAAATGACTACCTAAGTAAAAGGAGAGAGGCAGAGAGAGACTATGAGAGGGACATCACCAGGAAGGCTAAAGAAAATCCCAAGCTTTTCCACAGCTTTATCAGAGGAAAACTGAAGGTAAAAGAACAGGTTTTAAGGCTAAAGAGAGCGGATGGAAGCATCACTGAGACGGATAAGAAGAGATCTGCAAAGAATTGAACAAGGAGTTTCAGTCAGTATTTACAGTAGAAAATACCCCACCCCCTCAGATTGCAGTGATAGAAGCTCAAGGGCCGGTATTAGAGAACATCAACCTTACAGCCACAGAGGTATGCAAAGCGCTGATGGATTTAGATGTTCATAAAGCTACAGGTCCCGATGACATATCCCCTCATGTGCTTAAAAAATGCGCAAACACAATATCAGTGGCACTAAGTATCATATTTAAGGAGTCACTGGAGTCGGGGGAGATTCCAAGATCCTGGAAACAAGCAAATGTGATACCTATCTTCAAAAAGGGAAGGAGGGATACGGCTCTGAACTATAGACCAGTTTCCTTGACCAGCATAGTTTGCAAAGTTATGGAGAAACTACTAAGGAAACATATCTCTCTTCACTTGGAATCCTTCAACTTTTTGTCAGTGAGGCAACTTGACTTCAGAGAAGCTAGATCAACAGTAACAAACTTATTAGAATTTTATGATGAGGTAAGCCAAATCTTACAGGAAAGAGAGGGCTGGGCAGATTGCATATTCCTAGACTTCCAGAAAGCGTGTGACACTGTTCCACATGGGAGACTTATTAGGAAGCTGCAATCAATGGCTAGAATAGGTGGAAATGTTTTGGAATGGATAAAAACTTACTTAGAAGGAAGGGAACAGAGGGTTAGAGTAAGACACTCAGTGTCTGAATGGAGAAGAGTTAGTAGTGGAGTTCCACAGGGTTCAGTTTTAGTGCCACTTTTGTTCCTTGTATATGTAAATGACCTACCAGAGTCTGTAAATTCATTCATGAATATGTTTGCAGATGATGCAAAGATTGTGAAGAAAGTAAAAAACGAGAACAATGGTAGAGAACTTAAGGAGGATCTAAATAATCTGCATGAGTGGTCAGAAAAGTGGCTAATGAAATTCAATACTTCAGAATGTAAGGTAATGAGAATGGGTACAAGTGCAAGAAGGCCCAAGCTTGACTACTCGGTGGCTGGAGTACAACTTCAAGAGACAGAAAATGAGAGAGATCTAGGAGTAAACATACTGGCAGATTTGTCTCCAGAAATGCATATAAATGGCATAGTAAGGGCAGCATATGCATTCTTATCAAATGTAAGGGTAGCCTTCAGGCACATGGACAAGGAAATGTTCAGAAATATTTATGTAACCTATGTGAGGCCAAAACTCGAATATGCAGCCCCCTTTTGGAATCCGCACTTGAAAAAGCACATAGCTAAGCTTGAAAAAGTTCAAAGACATGCCACGAAACTGGTGCCAGAAATGCGCAGTCTCAGTTATGATGAGAGGCTGAGGGAATTAGACTTAGCATCACTCGAAGCTAGAAGAGTGAGGGGGGATATGGTGACAGTCTTTAAATTCCTTCATGGTTATGATAGAGTGGATAGGGATCGATATTTTGATATGGCTGGCTCTAGAACTAGAGGTCATAGTTTGAAGCTTCGTAAGAAAACTTCTTCGCAGGATGTAAGGAAATAGTTTTTCAGTGTAAGAGTAGTTGATAATTGGAATTGGCTAAGCGAGGAGGTAGTTAATGGTATCTCAATCCATAGTTTTAAGGACAGGTATGATAAGTATGACTAAGTATAAAATGGAACCGATCAGGAGACGGGAAGATACGAGCTTTGGGCTCTTTCCCGTAAACACAATTAGGTAATCACAATTAGGTAACCACACATACTTACTCACACTCACAAAAATGATAAGTGGAGATTATGAAATATATCCAAGATAGTATAGAGAATGAATCGTATATTATTAGGTATTATAATAGGGATATTGAAGTAAAATGAAATACCTTTCAGACCTTGTTCAGCCTTATCAGCAGCATTTCCCATATTCATATGGGGTCGCTATTTCTCACTAGCCTCTTGGAGATGTTGGGTTTGATTGAAAGCTTTACAGCCGGATGACCATCCTCACTTCAACCTTCTCCATTTATCCGGTCAAGGGCTTAACATTTTCTTTAAAATAACGCTTTCATGGAAGACTTTGAAGGTAGGACAAATGCTCCTTAGAACGAATGTCCCTAAGAGCAACAGGCTCCTAACCTAACCTAACCTCACCTAATCCAACCAAGTATGAAAAATATATTATTAACGTTGAACTTCTTTTCATTCGTTATTTCTGAATTACGTGACATTTTTCACTATAAGCTTATCAAGAGGCAATGGTCTGCTTTTGCATTAAAAGTTAGGGGCAATTGTCCTAAGCTTATCCACTCCCTATTCACTACTTTGCTCATAATATACAAAATAAAGGTTAAAACGACCGTGGGCAAAACCGCAGAAAGATAGAAGATGATCTGGAGGTATTATGATTGAGCATCAAAGTACATAGATTGATTGCTGTGTTGATGAAAGTGTAAATATTAATGGTTAAACATAATACCTTTTTGGTATCGTTTTATGGTATTTGTTGATGAGATTACTTAAAAATCATGCAAAGTAAATATTAGTTGTAGTGATAGATGACAAGACTTATTTAAGATCTCAGAGAGCTTGTGGCCTCATGAAAATCTCCCTAACTTGTTCAAAAGCTAGTTAAGAAGGACTATAATAAAACTGTGTTTGTATCATTGTTTAAATATATTGATTTGGATCAATAAGTGAACTGTATACAATGGCCGAAATGGTGACGAGTCAAAGGACACAAACACGTCAGGGTTCTGGTTGAATATATATATATATATATATATATATATATATATATATATATATATATATATATATATATATATATATATATATATATATATATATATATATTTTTTTTTTTTTTTTTTTTTTTTTTTTTTTTTTTTTTTTTTTTAAACCACCCTCCTTAAGCCTTGAATCTTCTCCGGGAGAAAATTATAAAAGGAGGAATGGATAACCAGTCCTCTCGCTCCGCCCCAGATATCTACTTTGACGGCACGGAGGTGTATAATCTTCTTATACGACACGGAGGGGAAGGCAGAAGCGGTATTCTGCCCTCTTTCTCCTCCCCAGAAAAATAAATGGAGTAAGAAAACGCAGAATAAAAGAAATTATATTCTAGGAGGCAAAGAACGCCTATCCCCCCCCCCCCTCACTTGAAGAGCAAAAGCCTTCCATACGTATATATTGCAACACAGTTACGATTCCTTTTCTATGCCTGCATCAACACTGAATATTCTTAGATATTCATTACACATCTCTTATTATCCCTTCACATCTGACAAGTCACAGCTATTCCCATCTCTGTTTCTCTTTATTTTATTATTCTTCGGGCCCAGGCCCTATGAGTACTGTATTATTTTAATATGTTTTTGGTCCGTCCTGGTGTCACACTCATAAAAAAAAAAAATACCTCGAGGGGAGTCATGGAAGCACAGATCATTTTCGCCGGTTCTTGGCTTACAGGATGTAATTTGCTAGAGTTGATGTGAAATTTGCTTATCATATTGCGTCAGGCGATAAGAATTCAAGGTAAACATCATCTTTATTTTTTTTTTTTAACTAGGTGACTTCAAGGTAACATTACCTTGGACTTGTGAATTACAATCTCATTTTTGTATTGTTAAAAAAATTTTCCATTGGTTGATATAGGTTAGCTGTTTCTCACTAGCCTATTGAGTAGTGTTACTTTTGGATCGTGAGTTTTATGGCCGGATGCCCTCCCTCACGCCAGTGGTTGGCTCTTTGTTATTTCTACCAACGTGACACTAGATGGCGCTAAAGTTAGCAGGGTGAACACAGCTGGAAAAGGGATCCATTGGGGATTCATCGTACCCCTTCCACCTCGCCCCTGGCGTGCAGAAAGCCGGATGGTATAGCCATCCCTCTGCGTCCCTGTCCCTTTTTAATCTACTTTTACAACTCGCTGTAAGTACATGTGGACGGAGAACTCACTCTCACTAACAGGGACATCGCCTCAAGTCGGTTCTTACAACGCGAAGGGAATAAAAGATTAGAATTCTTACTCCCGCACTACCAGGAAAACCCACCAATTTCACATTTCTTAAGAACCTTTCAGTATTTCAGTTGACATTCTGAAGATACCACGAAAATAAGTTGAGACACGAATTTTATGAATAAATAGGATAATTAAAAATAGTCTGATTATATGTTAACTGTAGCAACAGGATGTAAATTCGACTTGAGAGGCGGATTTATCTCTTATATTTCTCAGTTATAATTTAATTTCTTTATCCCTTATTGCCATTGTTTAGGTCACAACTTACAAGAGCCATCAATTTAGCAATTAAACAGATGTATATTTATATCAATGGCGAAGTATTGACGAAAAGCCCGCGAAAGCTCGTGAACTTTAGTTGGCGCATCTCATTTATATAAAACTCTCCCTAGATATATTGCCTAGTGCTTTTTCCAAATGCTTTGTGTGTCCCAACGTTGCCATTGTTTATAGTTGGCCGTAAAGAGGGTGTCTTCTCTTACTCGTCATCCATTACTTGCTACTCCCATCCATTTGTCATTTCTCCCAATGCAACTCCTCCTCATTACTTCTCCGTTTCGTTTCGTTTCGTTCACGTTTTACGTCACGGACTCCCATTTCTACCAAGGGCTAGGACGGTTGCCTTCTCGCGAAGGACTTGTTTTGGCAGGTGTAATCGTTACCCTGAGTGCATGCCCTTCGCTATTCTTCCTTCATCCCTTGTTCTTATGGAGTTGCTATTTCTCACTAGCCTCTTGAAGACTGGTCTTAATGGTTTTGGTTCAGAGTATTACAGTTGAATGCCGTCATTGACACAAACCCACTCTATTTATCTGGTTTAGGTCCGGCACCGATATGACTTGGCCTGCTCCCCACTTACCCGGTTTCCTTACTCCTTCATTTTGGACATGAATCTTACCGAAAGCTCTCAACCTGAATTTTACCCAGCGTATGATTTCAATAACTTTATTTCGGTTTCCAAGCTTCGATAGTGCTTGTAAATTTTATATTATAAGCTTTATTTTTTATGTTATCCCTGTATTGTTCACATTATATATATATATATATATATATATATATATATATATATATATATATATATATATATATATATATATATATATATATATATATATATATATATATATATATATATATATATATATATATATATATATATATATATTTAACTGGTCTCGGAGAAGTCTCAAAATTCAAATGACTAAAACTGCACCTTTTAAACTTGGGAGTTCTGTTACGTTTTCATCATTGCTTTTCCTCTTTTGTCTATCACTAAAAATCTATAACGATCTTATTCGTCCCTGCTTAGAATACTGCTTCCAAATTTGGGGTGCAGCGTTCCCAGTGGGGATACGAAAGTATCATTTGGATACTTTTTAAAGAAGGACATACTTTCTTACGACGCTGACCAAAATGATACGAAATGGATAATTTGGATACTTTTTCATCTATTTTCGACCTTTCTCTTATATTTTGATTTTTTTTTATTTCATTCCATACTTGTGGAAACTATTTTGGAATTTAGCCATTTTGTTTCTTTACCATAAGGCATGAAGTAGCCAGACTTGCCTGTTAAATCTCGCTTAGTCTCGTCGATGTGAGATTTTGGAAAAAAAATTTGGGCCTTGTGTTACAGTAACTTAAGGATTAGTTTTGCACGTTATTTGACACGAATATGATTTCTTGACATCAACACACCAACGCTTGGAGTTGTGTGCGAAACTATAAAAACTTTTTTTTTCTTCAGTCAGCTATTAAATCTCTTTATTTTTATTTTTTTATGAAAATACAATATGCATAAGTTTTTTTTTTTAATTATTATTATTCAATTTAGATAAAGATGTCAAGGGTAAGGGTGCAAAAAAAAAAAAAGGAGAATTTTTGATAGAGAGATTGACCCTGAGGAGAATGTAGATGACCCAAGTGTTATAGATGTAGATGACCCTCAACCTGGTACCTCTGGCATTGGTCATGTCGGTCCTTCCGCTGATGCAGATTTCCATGACATTCCCTCTTCTGTTAAGGATGCCAGTATAACTACAGTGAAAGCAGGTTAAATTCTTTAGACTGAATGGGATGGTAATCCCATATACTGAATTTATAGTAGTATATGGATATAATGAGTTTGACATGAAATACCGTCTGTTTTTGACATAGAATTTCATCAACGCAGATCTTGCGCTTCGATGCCAGACAAACGATCATGGAGAATATATTGTACTGCATATAACTGAATACCAACAATTTGGGAAATAATTTTTTTTATGCTTTTATCACTTTTATTAGCAATATGTATATGCAGTGATAATATATATGATATATACTTTTTTATTTGCATGGGGTAAGATTTTGCTCATTATGGTACCTTTTAGTGAAGCTTTGCGATACATTTTGAAATTTTCCACTGGGAACACTGATGTTGTGCTTCTTCTCTTATCTCCTTGATAGGGTTGAATGGAAGGCTATCAGGCTCATCAGTGATGTTTCACTCACTTCGAATTGGGATTTTCCTTCTCTTCGCCATAATGTATCTTCCCTTTCTCTTTTCTGTCGATGTTACTCCATCACTGCTCTACAGAACTGGCAATTGCACTCCTCCTCCGCTGGCAAAGCCATGTAACAATCGCCAAGTGGTCTCATCACACAGGTAATTGCGTAAAGTTTTGTAGCACGCGGATTGACCAGTTCAGTGACTGCTTCTTCCCGTCCATCTCCAGAATCTGGAACTCTCTTCCTCCTCCTATCTTCCCTATCTTATGGCCTTCCTTTCTTAGAAAATCTGATCTATCGTCATCTTAAGGCTTACTCCTACCAAATATCTAGGTCTTCATTACTTCGACAATTTTTTCAGCCTGTCATTTTCATATTGTTTATCATGCTCTTATATTACTTGTCCTTAATCTGCTACTTTTCTTCTTCTTAGTGTTTTCTTAATTCCACGGTCCGATAAGGCCAATAATCTTGCCTGTTCCGGTGTCTCACTTTATATATATATATATATATATATATATATATATATATATATATATATATATATATATATATATATATATATATATATATATTCAAATAAACCCATTACCATATGTGAAAACATGACACATATTTTGCCCCTGGACTGGACTAGAACCTAAGACACATAATTAGTGTGCCAAGGCACGAAACAAACCTCATAAGCTAACTATATATTATTCTTATTGCTTAATCTCTTTTTGTATCATTTGGGGCCGCTGTGTTGCTCATTTTTCATTGTGTATAAGTTGTCTGTTTATTCTTGTATAGTACTTTGAGAAATTGAAATGTACTTCCTATATTTTTTCTATTTTCTTTAATAAAGATTTTTCCACTATATATATATATATATATATATATATATATATATATATATATATATATATATATATATATATATATATATATATATATATATATATATATATATATATATATATATATATATATATATATATATATATATATATATATATATATATATATATATATCTATATATATATATATATATATATATATATATATATATACACACACACACACACACACACACACACACACACACTGGTGCGTATGTGTTTATACTATAAGTGACAGGCATGAAAATATCAAAGTTCATCAATCATTAATGTAATCAGACCAAAACTGAATGAAAAATGTTATATACGTTCATCAGGAAGAACTAGTCATCTGTTACTTTGGAATACAAAGAGGAGATGTTAAGCACTGTGTTTTGGAACCTTGTGTAAAATACACATTCCTCTCGCATGCAAAATCATTATGTATATGATATTATATATATATATATATATATATATATATATATATATATATATATATATATATATATATATATTATCAATAAAGCACATTACATATGTGAAAACATGAATCTTTTTTTTTTTTACCCCGACCGGGACTCGAACCTAGGACATATGATTACTAAGTCAAGGCGCTACCACTACACCACAGAAGGTTAAAAGGAACCCAACCTTACAGCTTATATCTGCTATACTTAGGAATGAACGCATTCTAACTGAATGCCACTATGTTCATATTACAGATTCCCCAACCTCACTCGTGGCTTCATTTTAGCATTTAATTCAATTCCCAATCTCATTCGGGCCATGAAATTATCAATAAAGCACATTACATATGTGAAAACATGAATCATTTTTTACCCCGACCGGGGTAAAAAATGATTCATGTTTTCACATATGTAATGTGCTTTATTGATAATTTCATGGCCCGAATGAGATTGGGAATTGAATTAAATGCTAAAATGAAGCCACGAGTGAGGTTGGGGAATCTGTAATATAAACATAGTGGCATTCAGTTAGAATGCGTTCATTCCTAAGTATAGCAGATATAAGCTGTAAGGTTGGGTTCCTTTTAACCTTCTGTGGTGTAGTGGTAGCGCCTTGACTTAGTAATCATAAGTCCTAGGTTCGAGTCCCGGTCGGGGTAAAAAATGATTCATATATATATATATATATATATATATATATATATATATATATATATATATATATATATATATATATATATATATATATATATATATATATATATATATATATATATATATAATTGTGACATCAGGATGGACCGGAAACAAAATAAATATGTCCTCATCGGGCCTGGGCACGAAGAAAACATAAAGTACAGAGAAACAGAAGGAACTGTTGTGACTTGTCAGATGTGAAGGGGTCAAGAGAGATATGTAACGAATATCTAATATTATTCAGTGTTGTTATAGGCATAGAAAAAGAACCTTAACTGAAGGAGGACTAAACATCGAACTGTGTATATATATATATATATATATATATATATATATATATATATATATATATATATATATATATATATATATATATATATATATATATATTTATATTCTCAACTGCATCTTTACAAGGTAAGACCCAACCTCTGGTGGGTGGCCCATTCAAGAATCCACTGGGGGAACAAATCAATCTCAACTTAGTGCCTATATATATATATATATATATATATATATATATATATATATATATATATATATATATATATATATATATATATATATATATATATATATATATATATATAAAGAGAGAGAGAGAGAGAGAGAGAGAGTATGAATCATGAACCCAACCTTGATATATTATCACTGGTAATATATAAAGCTAAATATAGACCAGGATGTTCGAGTTTTTAAAAGCAAAAGGCATTTCAAGGGCATCATAAATTGTACAATCTTTTCAAGATAATGTAGTATGTTTCTCCCTGGTGATCTCTGGCATGTAGCATCACTGTCGCATGACACTCATTAGTCATTGCGTCAGGGGTCTTTCAATGAAACGCTGTACATTCATTGTTTTTTCGTAATTCTTGACATTTTATAGCAACCCGGTTACATACGAACTGGATTCAGAATGACGCTGTATATTCTGTGTTTTACATATATATCGACATTTTATAACATCAATGACACACTCAACACGCATTTTGTCAAGGCAAGGGAATCAAGCTAAGGCAGTATATTGTTGTTTTTTTCGTAATTCTCGTCACATAACATGCATAAGTCAAGGCATATGATTTGTGTTAACGCGGCATATTTCGTGTTATTTCATAATGTTCTATATCTTACAACAATACTGACACATATCAATCATGGTATAGGATTCAAGGTAAAAAGGTATTCAGGATGGTATTAGTACAGAACAGTTTATTACATCATTGTTAAAACAATAGAGAACATATCATGCCCTCAGTATTTACTGTGCAAGCCTCGCCTGGATTGCATATAGTCTTCAATGTTGAGGGGTATAGGAGCAGCGTCTTGAAGAGATCATTGTCGAATTTGAGATCCTCTTGACATTTTGCAGCCATCTCAAAGGCTTGTCTAGTCAACCTCACGTTCTTGGAACATCTTAGCCTCGGTGTCTTTCCGGATTACTCCAATGTATTCAGTAGGGTTGAGGTCCAGTTAATAACCGGGCCAGTCTGTTCAGTAAAAAAAAAAAATAATTGACAAAGTCCTTCAGCAGATATTGCTTATCATTGTTGAGAAAGCATGGAGAACTGTTGTGGAGAAAACACACTACATCAAGATCCAACATGTTTCTGGACTTGTTCGAGAATAGGATCACCTTCTCTAAAATCTTTTCTGCAAAAGTAAGCTCCCATTCAGATTTGTCCCTCTTCTTGATTTCCCATAGAAGAATTCCAGTGAACTTCGGGCCAGACACGCTTCTTGGTATCTTTCGGTGTTGTCATTCTATTCCACACTCAGTGTGCAGATCCTGTCATTCTGAAAAAGAGGACGCCAAGTTGTCCAAACGAAAAAAAAAATCGTCAATTGAGCAGAGTAGAAGGAAGTCTTCCTCCTTCCATTGAGACAAATCATCACAATGCCAAAGACGATTCTCAGCAGTTACAGCAGATTTCATGGGTTTTGGAAATGATTGAAAACCTTCATCCTTTCTTACAAGCAGTACAGACGTAATAACTACCAATTAACAGTCTCCTCTCAGACTCATATATTGCTTGCACAATATTCGTATTGTTTCTCCATGTCTTTCCGCCCAATTCTGCAATAATTTATTTCCTCTCCTGGGAGAGTTTTTCTGGTGCACAAAAGTATAAGGTCGTAGCAAGCTGTCCTATCTCTTCCTACAATTTGCTATTTGCCCAATGTTTGCTTCAGCACAGTTTGTTGGAGATCCACTTTCAGGTGATTAAGGTAGCTCCAGTTTCCATGGCCTCACAGTATGCATTTACCTGGATTTTGTCAACAACATCAATAGGTTCCATTTCTCCAACTTTGAAAGCCATTAGGGCAAGCCAGTTAGCAGTCTATATGCTGAAACAATAGAGAATAAATCTGATATATAAAAAAAATGGGAAAATGGGAACAACTTAGTATCCTAGCGCTTTCAAGTATACCATCTACTCATCTTTAGAAGTAGCTAATTGTAGTGGAGCTCCTTCTGGAGATGAGTAGACGGTATACTTTAAAGTGCTAGGGCACTGAGTCTTTCCCCCATGTTGTCAAAATTTTCCTATTTACAAGATTCATGTGGGTCTTGAGAAATGAGTTTCATAATGCAAATATAGATAGATAAATAACTTTATGTACTCAGTGACCTTTGAGTACATAAAGATATTTATATATATTGATCTATCTATATACATGAGCCATTTTCCCCTTATAAGGGGAGTGGCTGAGTCAAGGCAAAATACTCTGACTCTTTGGGAAGAGAAAATACAGAGAATGGGATTCCCAGCCCCTTCGCTCCGCCCCATTTTGTCGACTCTAACGACACGCAGGGGAACACGGAAGAAGTCTTTTTAGGTCTTTGTAGAAAAAACTTTTTTTTTTATGTCATAAATATTGAGTTTTTAAAGCAATATGAACTCCATAACATTAAATTATAACTGAAGAAAGAGACTGGAAAAGTATATAGAGAGATCTTACGGCAGTAATATATATATATATATATATATATATATATATATTATATATATATATATATATATATATATATATATATATATATATATAATATATATGAAAACTGCATAAAAATGCTAAAGGATTTTATACTATGATACAAAACAGATGCAACTTAAGCTAAATAGACAATTTACCATGCACAATTAATTTAATTTTGTGTAAGTAAAGCCTATATAAGTAAAGGCTGAAGGCAGAGCAAATAACGAATATATCTAAAATGTCTACATTTGCATTTTAGGCAATACCAGATCATCCAAATTTCTCTTAAAAAATTTAACATCAACCATTTAGGATCAGAATCATTAAACTTATTCTCTCTCTCTCTCTCTCTCTCTCTCTCTCTCTATATATATATATATATATATATATATATATATATATATATATATATATATATATATATATATATATATATATATATATATATATATATATATATATAGAGAGAGAGAGAGAGAGAGAGAGAGAGAGAGAGAGAGAGAGAGAGAGAGAGAGAGAGAGAGAGAGAGAGAGTTATCTTTATGTACTCATTGACCTTTTCTTTTTGGCATCATTTCTGCTAACAACGTAGATTTTTGTTTGATATTGTTCTTGTATATACACGAAGAAATATCACCCAAATCCAAGTATCACCCAACTTTAGAGTAAACTTAACTAAGCCGGGTGTTTTGGTGCAATAGGGTCCTATAAGGTTGATATTGTGAATATTGAAGACTTCATTTTGATAATGAACTCAAGTACGAGGACATATCGCCAACGTCCAATTACATCCGAACTTAAAACTAGGCTTAAGCTGAGAAGGTTAAGTGGTACAATAATTCTTGTTAACATTATATCTGCAATTGTCGGACACTTTACATTCTGATATTGTAGTCATTCACGAGGAAATAACTCGTTATTATGACCACGTTCTTGAGCATATTTCTAGTCAGGGTATAGAATATAGTTAAGGATGGTCTTGGATAGAAATCCGAGGCAGTGGATTCCCACCATAGGACCTGAGTTGAATCCACCCAGTGTGGTTCATAGTTTGAAGCTTCGTAAGGAAACTTCTTTGCAGGATGTAAGGAAGTACTTTTTTATATTAAATGAGTAGTTGATAATTAGAATTCGCTAAGCGACGAGGTAGTTAATGGTAACTCAATCCATAGTTTTAAAGACAAGTATAATAAGTATCACTAAGTGCAAAATGGAACCACCCAGGAGTCGAGAAGCTACGAGTTTGGGGCTCTTTCCCGTAAGCCCAATCAGGTTTCCCCCACCCCCAAAAAATAAATAAAAATATACATATATATATATATATATATATATATATATATATATATATATATATATATATATATATATATATTTCTAAATATGACGCCACACCCCGTTGGAATTGGGACACTGGCCAAAAAACTGTAACCAAAGAGGCCAGGTATAGCAGACCAATTCCACAGTTACTCTGACCTCACTAATGCCATCAGATGTTTTGTGACCTGAAAAGTTACTCCATTTTGCAACATGCAAGGAATATGATGACGGAATTATTACTACCCAGTCACTTGGGATATCCTATTTAGTATCTTCCTAAGACGAAGCACACTGGAATGGAAAATTCTTTCTTCCTTACCATCATTCATACATAATAATAATAATACTAATTATATATATATATATATATATATATATATATATATATATATATATATATATATATATATATATATATATATATATATATATATATATATATATATATATATATATATATATATATATCCCTGGTCATGAATTTAACCTAGGATAAACAATCGGTTAGCCAAGGCGCTACCAACTTTATCATTGAATGCATAAGAGAAACATTCCAGCTAATTGCTAGAGCTACAAATGAGCACACTCTTGAATGTCTCTGATCATTTTACTCTCTCTTCCCAACTTCATCCATGGCATGTTGTCACATTTATTTCAGATCTCTGCTACGTAGACTTCTGCAATTATAAAAAAAAAAAACCTAAATTTTTTACCTGAAACATATTTTTGACCCTAGTGTGGATTTGAACCTAAGATATAGTCAGTTTGCTAGGGCGATACCAAGTATACCACGAAAGTTATAATAGACAAAAGAAGCCTCTCAGGTAACTGCTGGAGCTAGAGAATGAGCACACTACTGAATATCTGTTCATTTTACTCTTTTCCCCACCTCTCTCACTTGGCACATTTTCGCATTTAAGTCAATCCCCTACTATAAAGGCATCTACAAGTATTAAATAAACACATCATTATATGCAAAAACATCCCTGACCAGGATTCGAATCTAGGACGCATGTTCTGTGTGCCATGGCTACTAAATAAAACGATCCAGGACTTTGTGAAACCCAGTTATACTTAAAGAGCATTATAACTTACAAACGCACGCTTCCCTCAAAGGATTACAATGTAGTGTACGCAAGCATTATATTTAACAATCATGCTGAATCACGATGATTGTCCTTGTTTACTTATGGATTCCTTCTGCTACAGAAATCTAACATGGTAGACGGTATTGTGGAATTTTTAATGGCTGCTATAGATAAGTGTCCCGAAGTACTTGAACCAGTCTATTTCATTAAGATCTTTACTGTGATCTTAACACTTGCAAATGGCTTAAATCTATGTACCATTGAAAATATCTTACGATATATATCAAAAAGGAGCATTAAGATACTGCTTGCAGGGGAGACCTTGTTCAAGGTAAGCCATTGAAAATAACACGCACACATACATACAAACCGTGTACAATAGCATTTTGCAGGCTGCAGCAGAGAGAGAGAGAGATTTCTGTAACGAAGAACGCAGTGAGTGCATCGGGTTCTTCTTGGCTTATTTTGTCCTACCTAGCCTAAACATTACCATGAATGTTGCCAATGACAGGGATGTACACATTCTTTTGTTAGATTTAATATCAATTAGTATTCAAGAAGTTTTATTCCATATAGGACTAGGAAGTGGAATGATTTGCCTTGTTATTTGTTAATTCAATGGAGCCTCAAATACATAAGTTTGGCCCAAATAAGGATTTATCAACTAAACTTCGATAATGAATTTTTAAAATTGTTGTAGAATAATGTCGGTGCTGCAGTACTGATTTAGACCACGTTATATATATATATATATATATATATATATATATATATATATATATATATATATATATATATATATATATATATATATATATATATATATATATATATATATATATATATCATTTTTTATTTTTTTTCTCACTAATTTGCTTCCCCTGCTGGAGCCATAGGGTTTATAGTCTTTGATTTTCCCGGCTGGGCTTGTTTTTTGGCTAATGATGATGATGATGATAATAATAATAACAATAATAATAATAATACAAGCGTTTACATATAATTTCTCCAAAAATTATGCATTTGCTTATTCCAAAATGTTTTTTTTTTCATATTGGTCAACAAACTAATTTTTGTGTTAGATAAAAAATTCTAGCCCCTTTCTCAAAGGGTCTATCACAATTGTGCTATCCATATTGTCAACATTTATTATCAGCAATATTGTTTAATCCATGTGATGACAAAGCTGACAAGCACATTTTCTTGCCAGAGATATTGTGATATCATATATCATCTATGATTTCTCCAACTCAGTTATGTGTTACTAGCTAAAGCTATGAATGTGATAATCAGCAACAAGAACCAGTTAAATAATTCACATAAAAAATGTAAATAACAGTTTTCCTATACCTAGACAACTCAATATTGATAGTATTCTTCCTCAAAAAAATACAAATGTAAATATTCAGGCAATTAGAGCTGCTTGATGAAAAGAAAATATGAAATTGTGACATGTCATCATGAATCCACTTATTATTTAACCTTGAATATCACAAACACGGGGAGCATAAGACAATAGGAAGGTTTTATGTTGGATAATTGCGGTTTTCGTTCCTAGCTCTGAGCTCGTTAGCTCAATTTTATATATGATTACTGCTGTTTTTGTTCTGAACTTTGAGGTTCAATTTGAGCTAATTCACCTAGTCTTTTTATCATAGATTAAATATTATTATTATTATTATTATTATTATTATTATTATTATTATTATTATTATTATTATTATTGTTATTATTATTATTATTATTATTAAAAAAAAGGAAAGCTTTAGCGGATGAAGCTAGATTTTTATAGCCGTCAATTTTATCATAATACTCTTTTCAAGGTTTCTAAGAATGAAATTCCAGATTTTTTTTTTTCGGTTCAAGCTTATTGTACATTGGTAGTTTAGCTTGAACTATGAAAGTGACGAACGAACACTTTGTAGTTCAACCTGAATTATGAAAGTAATGGACTTAATACTTCATTTTTAGTTCAAGTTCTCTGTGGTTGGGAGTTTAGCTCGATTATGAAAGTAATAGACTGAACTCTTTCTTTTTAATTCAAGCTCTCTGTGCTTGGGAGTTCAGCTTGATAAGTGAATGTGAGATGAAAATTTTTCCTTTTCCCAAAGAGTCGTCGTATTTTGCCTTGACTCAGCCACTCCCCTTATAAGGGGAAAATGGCTCATGTATATAGATAGTTAGATAAGTAAAAAAAAAAAAAAAAGTAGTAGTCGTACAATAGATCACAATTATAGTTAAATATTTCGGCAAGAGTACATTAGAATATATATATATATATATATATATATATATATATATATATATATATATATATATATATATATATATATATATATATATATATATATATATATATATATATATATAACCAAATAAGCACATTGCATATGTGAAAACATGAATCATTTTTACCCCGACCGGGACTTGAACCTGGGACTTATTATTACTAAGCCAAGGCGCTACCACTACACCACAGAAGGTAAAAGGGAAACAAACCTTACAGCTTATATCTGCTATAGTAGGAATGAGCGCCACTATGTTCATATTACAGTTTCCCCAACCTCACTCGTGGTTTCGTTTTCGCATTTAATTCAACTCCCAATCTCATTCGGGACCAACAATAAACAAATCAGCACATTACATATTTGAAAACATGAATCAATTTTACCCCGACCAGGATTTGAACCTGGGACTTATTATTACTAAACCAATGTGCTACCAACTACACCACAGAGGGTTAAAGGGAAACAAACCCTACAACCTATATCTGCTATGGTTTTTAATGAGCGCATTCTCTCTGAATGCCACTCTGTTCATATTACAGTTTCCCCAACCTCACTCGTGGTTTCGTTTTCGCATTTAATTCAACTCTCAATCTCATTCGGGACCAACAATATCCAAATAAGCACATTACATATGTGAAAACATGAATCATTTTTACCCCCACTGGGACTTTTTGGTCCCGAATGAGATTGGGAGTTGAATTAAATTCGAAAACGAAACCACGAGTGAGGTTGGGGAAACTGTAATATGAACATAGTAGCAGTCACATAGAATGCGTTCATTCCAACTATAGCAGATATAAGCTGTAAGGTTTGTTTCTCTTTAACCTTCTGTGGTGTAGTTGGTAGTGCCTTGGCTTAGTAATAATAAGTCCTAGGTTCAAGTCCCGGTCGGGGTAAAAATAATTCATATATATATATATATATATATATATATATATATATATATATATATATATATATATATATATATATATAGATAGATAGATAGATAGATAGATAGATAGTGTGTGAACTTACCTAATTGTGTTTGTAAGAAAGAGCCCTATTCTCGTAACTCCCCGTCTTCTGATCAGTTTCATTTTTATACTTAAGTATACTTACCATGATTTGTCCTTAAACCTATGAATGCATTTACCATGAACTACTTCCTCGATTAGTATATTTCAGTCATCAGCTATTCTTGCACTAATAAAGAAAAAGTACTTCCATATATCCTGCAAAGAAGTTTTCTTGCGAAGCTTCAGAATATGACCTTTAGTTTTAGAGCCAGCCAGATCAAAATAACGATACCTATCCACT
>JAXCGZ010007556.1:92500-97500 GCA_037179515.1 Halocaridina rubra | reverse complement strand
TAATATTTCACAGGTCCAGTCCCTCTCTTTAACACAAAGATGGACCCCCTAACAGAGACTATTCCAACATGTCCACTTATTAGGTGGGCGGTTTTGATATTGTGTTAAGTTTTTACTAATGTAATGTGTTTTTTTCTCTTCATGTGCGGTTTAGTTTTGATCGTTATTTGTGTTGGGACACGGGGGAAAAATGGAAGGCGAAAGGGGGCCACTTAGCATGCTGAAAATGCCTAAATGAGGAAGGGAGCGAGAAAGGTGGAGAACCATTATTCTGGCATGATTGTGAAAATTGAACTTCCTTTCTTTATTCGGTACGAAAATGATTGGATAGTATTGTATTCAACATTATTTCACTTTGATTCGATATGATAATTGAATTCATTTTTTTTTCTTATTCAGTGCGGATATGACATATGGTCGTTACTCTCTTTGTTTAGTGTTAAGACACGAGTACATCTTACAAGGCTTATATGAGAAATGGATTAACCTTCATGGCCAAGCACGAATAGGACATGTAAAATTGACGTTTTTTTCGTTTCTAACAAGTATGACAAGAGAAGTAATATTTTTCTGTTAATACAGATAAGACAGATGAACTTATATTTTTCGTTTAGTATAAATATGACAAATGATTCACTCGTCCCGGACTTGAAATAATTTAGTACTATACCCTTAAGCAAGGTGAGTTGAGGTATAGTAGGCAGCGATTGGGTGGTTATCTTTTGTTGTTCAACATGACTGGAGGCTGACATTTCAGACAGACACTAGGAAAATTCCACTGCTCCGTGGGCATGGCACTAAAGTACGACTGACTGACGCCACGCCTATGATAGCATGATCCTATTTTGTAGATTATTGGCGAGAGTTTGAACATATATCGGTTGCAGCGTTCAGTGCATTTTTTTTTTTAATCCAGCCAGCCCTAGTTCTCATGACGGCTGTATAGGACATTGAGCACGTAGTTGTACTTGTGTGTCCGATATTTTAGACCCAGCCAGTGGACAGATCACACTTTCATCGTTGTAACAAGAAAAATAACCCGCCCCTCAGCCCCCTGGCTAACTAATGACATCAAAGAGGCAATGCAAATCAGAAATCAAATACAAAAAGAGCTAAAAATGAATAGATATGATATGACTCTCCAAGAACGTTATAAAACAGAAAAGAAACGTGTCAGATCTCTCATCAGTGTAAGTAAAAAAGACTTTTACAAAAAACAATTTAATGACTCTAGACATGATACAGCAGCAACATGGAAAGTGATAAGAAGCATGATACCAAATGAAAAGAGTACCTCAGAAAGTTATGAAAATATTACGGAGTTGAAAGACAAAGCAGAAAACTTTAATAACTATTTTGCTAACGTTGGCAAAAATACATATGAAAAAACTCAAGAAAACATCAACTCAGTGAATATGAGTAATTGCTTAAATGACAATTCTTCCAATGAAAACACAAGAGAGTACTTCAAGATTATTCCTATCGATTGTGCTACCCTAATTCTTACCATAAAGAGCCTAAGAAACTCTGGCTCTTATGGTTCAGATGGTATACCATTTCAGTTCATCAAAGATGCTCTACCCGTGATTGTATCCTATATTCTAACTATTATGAACACTTCCATTGTTACTAAAAAGTTTCCTGACTCTTGGAAAATAGCACATGTAATACCTCTGCATAAAAAGGGGGACAGAGAAGATGTGACAAACTATCGTCCCATTTCCCTCCTACCCATTTTCTCTAAAATATTAGAAAAAATTGTTGCATGCCAACTTATGTCATATTTAGAATCAAATAGAATAATAAGTATTAACCAGCATGGTTTCAGACCGAAACTTTCGACGGAAACTGCACTGCTTAAAGTTACGAATAGTATATATAATAATATAGATATGAAAAAAATATCTCTTCTCGTATTATTAGACTTATCAAAAGCCTTCGACAGTGTAAACCATGAAATTCTTTTAAGTAAATGTATTAACTTAAATATTGATCCAAGCTGGTTTAACGAGTATCTATCTAATCGTAAACAGTCCATACGTCTTAACAACATTATCTCTGTGCCAAAAAATGTATCATTTGGTGTTCCACAGGGATCAGTACTTGGTCCTATCCTCTTCTCCATTTACGTAAATGATCTATCTTCTTTCATTTCTGACTGTCTAGTCGTACAATATGCAGATGACACTCAACTACTCCTTAGTGGTGATATTAATAATCTCCCAGAGCTAACTTTAAGAGCAGAAAACACTCTGTCAAAAATTAAAACCTTTTTCCAAGAAATTGGGCTGTTAATTAACGAAAGTAAAACACAGTGCATATTTATTGGTTCAAGGTTCCACATAGCACAAATTCCAGAAAACACAACAATTAATTTTTGCGACAATATTATCACACCTAGCAAAACAGTCAAAAACCTAGGAATTCACTTTGATAACCACATGTTGTTTGATTCCCACATAGATAAAGTATGCAAAAAGGTTACAGGAACATTAATGTACTTATCACGTATAAAAGACAATTTTGAGACTACCACTCGAATAACTGTTGTTGAATCTCTAGCCCTAAGTCACATTAATTACTGCACAACTGTTTGGGGAGCTACCACTAAGACTCAGATAAACAGAATACAGAAGCTTATTAATTTTGCAGCTCGAGTTGCCCTGGGAGGAATAAGAAAATATGACCACATCACACCAGCTCTCAATAAACTTGGGTGGCTGCGGGCAGAAAATAAGGTCGCTTATGCTATTTATGTTTTTGTATTCAAAATTTTGGACCATCATTATCCTAGCTGGCTATTTGATTTAAAAACAGTCAGGGATATAAAGGGAACCAACACAAGACAGAGCAGTGAGCTCTTTATTCACAGAACAAACACAGAAGCAGGTTCAAAGATGATCACTATCAAAGGGCCAACACTCTGGAATAATATTCCAGAGCATCTTAAAAATGCATCCTCTTTCACAGCTTTCAAAGGCAAACTATATAGTTTTCTTTTGGACAAATAGTTGCTGCTCATTAAGAACTAATTATTCTCATTGTAAGGAAACAAATATGGAAATGATGCCGATAATAACGATCCTGTATCTAGTGGCATACTTACTACTTTATTATTAACATTATTGTAACATTTTTATTACAGCATTATTATTTCCTATGAAAGCTACATTTAATTTGACTATATGTCTAACCCTCTTATTTGTTAGTTTAATTACATGTCTACTTATAAGTTACTATTAATGTTGAATAACCATTGTACAAAATGGAAATAAATGTTTTTGTTTGTTTGTTTGTTTTGTTTTGGATACTGATAAGAAAATAGGTTTCTCTGCAAGATATTGAAAGAGTCAGGTTACCGGCAAATTGATAGTTTTGTTGACAATGATATAGCTGTTTTGATCAATAACATCTTCATCTTGTCCACCATGATTATTTCATAGGCTAAAAATGAACACTTTACGGGAACTACACATTTCCGTCGATCTCAAGGTGCGTTTTGCTCAGTGCGATTATCGCTCAACGATGATCGTTCATGGCTCAACGATGATCCTCCACCAATTGTGTAGAGCACTCATTCTTTGTAATTGAATGGGGCTGTTTTGGTTTGGAGCGACTGCCGCGGCAGTCGCTGGAAGCGAAACAGCCCCATTCAAAAACAGGATGAGTACTCTAGACATTCGTTTGACGATCATCGTTAAGCCATGAACGATCATCGTTGAACGATAACAGCACCGAGCAAAACGTACCTTAAGAGCATTCATCTTTGATGCTTTCCTTGATAGGGTTCATGTCTGTGATTTGCATTGATCATACGAAGTTGCTGCATCGTATTTATCTGAATCTCGCGAAGAGCATTGCATTTTGCTTTGCTAATGGGCGTACAATAAGTTAAAAATATTATTGATTAAAATTACTGTATCACTATTAAAATTATTTAAAAATGCAATTTTTGCCTCATTCTAGACTTTCAAGTCATCCTGTACTTTCAATTATTAGTACGGTTATGCCAAATCATTTAACATTTCACCTTTATTACAAATATTGCAAATGAACTGACATTGTTCGAAAGTATCAATATGACAACTGAACTCATATTTTCTTCCTTTGATGTGAACATAAAAAAAAAAATCGACATTCTTCTTTTTACTGCGCATATAAATAAATGCACTCACATGGAGACAGCTTCAATTTGATCATTTCAGCCGATCGCTTCTTAGCACTTTTTGTATTTTCTGTTGCACAAATTTATTCTTTATGTTTGCTTTCATTGATTTTTCAAGAGATTTATTTACTTTCCTGTCTTTGTTTGAGACAAAGACAGGAACCCTGAGACAGCACCAACACGTTGTACCTTCTGTTAACGTTATTTGTGAGTGACACGGGAAAAAAGGTAAAGGGCCACAATCACGTTGAAAATTCTTGAAGGGGAGAAGGGAGTTAAAAAGGTTGAGAACCACTGGATATCGTCATACGTTCTGAGCTTCCTCAGTTCGTGTGTGATCATGTGATTCACGTTGGCCCAATATTATCCGTACACGTCATGTGATTAACGGTCGTGGTATATCGCTGGTATTTGAAAACGATATCACTGTCTAATATATTATATGTGTGTGTGTGTGTGCACGCGTGCGTATATATATATATATATATATATATATATATATATATATATATATATATATATATATATATATATATATATATATATATATATATATATATATATATATATATATATATATATATATATATATATATATATATATATATATATATATATATATATATGTGTGTGTGTGTGTGTGTGTGTGTGTGTGTGTGTTTAATTTCTATGCCACTGCGCTACCAACTACATCACAGAAGGCCTAACAGGTGTAGGTGGTAGCGCCCTGGCATATTAATTATATATCCTAGGTTCGAGTCCCGTCGGGGTAAAAATTATTTACACACACACACACACACACACACACACACACACACACACACACACACACACA
>JAXCGZ010007556.1:47500-87500 GCA_037179515.1 Halocaridina rubra | reverse complement strand
GACATTTCCACCTATTCTAGCCATTGCTTGCAGCTTCCTAATAAGTCTCCAATGTGGAACAGTGTCAAATGCTTTCTGGAAGTCTAGGAATATGCAATCTGCCCAGCCCTCTCTTTCCTGTAAGATTCGGCTTACCTCATCATAAAATTCTAATAAGTTTGTTACTGTTGATCTACCTTCTCTGAAGCCATGTTGTCTCACTGACATAAAGTTGAAGGATTCCAAGTGAAGAGAACTATGTTTCCTTAGTAGTTTCTTCTTAACTTTGCAAACTATGCTGGTCAAGGAAACTGGTCTATAGTTCAGAGCCATATCCCTCCTTCCCTTTTTGAAGATAGGTATCACATTTGCTTGTTTCCAGCATCTTGGAATCTCCCCTGACTCCAGTGACTTTTTAAACACACATACATGTGTGTATGTGTGTGTGTGTGCTTTTTATCCTTGGTGGAAAGAAAAAAATTAAATTCCCCTGTTCAAAACGTGTTATAGGGATGTCCCTGATGGTTTGGAGGAAAGTATTCCATTCTCACTTTTTGTGAGTTTCTTAGCAGTCGGCAATTATTAAATAGGGAATGGGAAAGCTGACACTCCATCTCTTCCAGAGTAT
Organism: Halocaridina rubra; assembly: GCA_037179515.1. Taxonomy (NCBI): domain Eukaryota; kingdom Metazoa; phylum Arthropoda; class Malacostraca; order Decapoda; family Atyidae; genus Halocaridina; species Halocaridina rubra. The sequence continues at coordinate 86,893 of JAXCGZ010007556.1, read as the reverse complement.
GCATTTGTGCGAGAAAACATTTGCAAGATGAGCGACAGCCTGCAGTGAATACTGATTCCCCTGGAGCTGCCTCGTGTGTGCCAGTAGGCATGTTGCAGTGTCCTATTTTCTTACGTTTTTATGTCTTTGTTTTAACTGTTAGGACCTTTTGTTTTCCTCAGTGGCATATGGTATCACTTAAGCCGCTTTCACACCCAAATAGCACGTCGCACGTGGCATGCCACGTGACACTTTAGTTAAAAATGAACATCCAGAAATATATGAAACCTCTCACACAGAAGTGGCGTGACTCGTCCCATATCGCACGCCACTTCTGTGTGAAAGGTTTCATTTATCTCCGGATGTTCATTTTCAACTGGCATGCCACGTGCGACGTGCCACTTTGGTGTGAAAGTGGCCTTTCATGCACACACTCACACACACACACGTGTAAATATGTCTCCAGATAATACAAAGGTTGTGAGAGTACAAGACGAATAAATTAATGTAGTGGTAAAGATCTTCCGGAAGACATATTCTGATCGAGTTTTCAGACATATAGCATATTAGATTTAATAATTCAAAATGTAAAGTAATGAGACTTGGGAAGAGTACATGAAGTCCCAATTATTGGATAATCATAAGCTTGTCGTAAAGAAATTTAATGTAGAAGTGTAGCAGAACATTGCCCACGTGGTGTCAAGGGTGTTCAAGTGGCGTAACTGATATTTTCCAGTTTGGTTTCCTGGGCAAGATGTGTGTTTAAAGAGAGATGACAAGAGATTTATGGTTCAATCCATAGGCCTCTAACACATCGGCGCCGGTTGCCGATAGAGGTAAAAATTGTCACGCAGTTTCCAGTCGTTCCCACGAGAGCCGAAAACCAATATCTACATGTATGTATCCACATGCACTTGTGAAAATACACATATAGGCCCTCCTTGTATCCGATTGGCCCTTTTATAGCCACGCCCCTAACGCTACTCGAAATGGGCGGGCACACCCTTTTCTCTAGAAGCCTCTTGGCTGAGGCTGTCCAAGCATACCACGCCCTGCCATTTTGGTCGTACAAGAAAGTAAGAAGCAGTAAGAGACCAAGATCAGTAAGAACTTGTCTGGGGCACTAATAAGGTCTTAGACTTTACCTTAAGGGGGCAGGGGGCTTTGAGGTGTAGAATAAATGTATAACTAAATAAACTTAATATATAGCAGCCTGTGCATATCTGTTATTACCTCGCATGATATAATAAGTATAGTCATAGGATAATTCTATATGTCAAGCTGATGAGCAACTTCAATAGTCTATAATCAAAAGAGCTTTGGGAGTAACTGCATTGGCAGATTTGCTTCCGGATATGAATATAAATGGTATAATAAAGACCGTATGCTCTCTTAGCAAACATGAATGTGGCTTTCTGGCATATGGATATTGATATGTTAAGAATGTTTTTTATGATTCATGTGAGTCCTGAACATGAATATGCAGAGCCCTTTTAGAGTCTGAACTTGCTAATTATGTATAAAAAAATTTAAGGAAGTTCAGACACATGCTACGCACCAGATTCTGGATGTTCGATGTTCATGAAACTTCGAACATATATAATCAGCTTGCTTGGAACAGAATTGCTTACTTGCTTTCAGCTACTTATGATATATATATATATATATATATATATATATATATATATATATATATATATATATATATATATATATATATATATATATATATATATATATATATAATCATTCAGATATAAGCAAGTGACATTCAGGACCGAATTCTCATTATAATCAGTGCATAATGATATGCTATGCACCAATCATATGCTAAAATGGAGTAATCCGACTCAAGTTGATGATATTTTTAAGCCCGATTATATGTAGAGGGTTTTTGACAGGGAATTGAACCGGCTGCAAAATATTGAACCAAAGCGAAACGTATTTCTAAAACATATATATATATATATATATATATATATATATATATATATATATATATATATATATATATATATATATATATATATATATATATCTACTTGAGTGCAAGAGACACAAGAAGTGCAAATTAATAATATCCAGATGAGTATATTGGAAATGGACAAGGAAAACATGTTCTAATTCTTTCGGTGGAAAAGTGTCAATACCAAGAAAAAATACAAGATGTGTATTCCGAATGTGAATTACCAGTTTGATGGTTATTAGCCATTTGTATAGTTATTGGAGAAGTTTGGTTTATCATACTTTTGTTTTCCTCAAAGTTTACTTATGAGTTGATGACCGGGGGGGGGGGTTATCCATTTACCAAGATCCTGAAAAAGTTTGCTGTCATTAATTCTGGTCTCACATGAACTATACAGTGTGATATATTGATTTAGATAAATTTTCAGCAAGAACGTAGAAATGGTACTCTATTTAGATATTAATCAGTTCATTATGGAGAACAATTCAGAAGCTGACAATTAGCGAAAATTGTGCATCCTAGTCGAATAATTCTAACAGATTCACTGTTATAATGTGAACCCTCAAGTCGAAGGATATATACGGGTAATTCAGAATCCATATCGTGTTGGTTCTTGGGTTATTGATCCTCGTAAGCTAGCTGGTCTTATGCCAAATATTCCTGTTTGAAGTGGAACGTGCAAACATGGTCAGCAATGCAGTATGCAAATGCTAGTAACATTTTATGAGCTGCAGAAAACTGAGTAAAAAAAAAAAAAAGATTTTGGCGTATTTTCCATTTGTGTAACGCTTTAGGGATGATATCCAGTTATCCTCATTGGTTATCATTTGGTATGCCTTTCCACACGGACATTTGAGTGTGAGTGACTCCGGAGTCGGAGGGCTTGGTTTCATGAACCCTGGACACCAGCAGGCCATATACAAAGTTTTCCTATTGAACCGGAACTAATAAATATGACCTGTGTGTGTGTATATATATATATATATATATATATATATATATATATATATATATATATATATATATATATATATATATATATATATATATATATATATATATATATATATATATATATATATATATATATATATATATATATATATATATATATATATATATATAATATATATATATAATATATATTCCGTATACCAATACAAGAGTCTTGTCTCGAGTTATCCAACATTCTCGAACGGTATCGAGTGTTTTCTTTATATTTCTATAAGACATAAACGAGCAATATTGGGGATGAATAACAAGATATGAGGTGCATCACAAAGAAGACTTTGCCCGTGGTCGCTTGCGATTGCCACTGGCGCACTCAGTAAAAACTATAATCCCATCCCTCGGAATGTAAATTTAGTCTTACATGCATATTAAATAAAAGCGAAAATAATAAATAAATGTACATAGAAGGAGCATATGTAGTCACTCTGTATGTGTGTGCTCATGGAATGTAAATTATCGAATATCATTCCAAGCGGTTTTCCAATCTTCATATGGGGTAGCTGTTTCTCGCTAACCTCAGAAAGTAGTGTCTGTTAGTTTTAGCTTAAGTTTTACTACTGAATGCCTAATCTGACATCAACCCTCCAACGACGTAGGCTTGGGACCTGTATCGAGTTAAGTTGGCTTGCATCTCTTCTGGTTGACTTTGTAAATTATTATAAAATGTAAATAAATTTTATAAGATAAGTCTCTAGTCATCGAAGGAAAATAATTTATGCAAATAATACCTTTACAAAGAGTCAGATTGCTTTGAACCTTATCTTTACCTTTGACGTTTGTTTTTCGACTACCGCTCCGTCTATACAACGATGAGGGAGTCACAACTTAAGCTGATATTACAGTCTTAAACTTTGTAATTTGCACTGATTGTCATTTCATAAGTGTAACGGTCACCGTAAAGACGTGTCTGCAACTTCCTCTTAAAAATGTGAACATTACTACTCTCTTTAATCTCGTCGGGAAGACGATTAAAAAGTCTTGTGGCCAAAGTTCTGAAAGCTCTAGAACCTAATTATAGATTACATCTTGGCTCCTCTAATATGAAACTGTACGACTTACCATGGGCTGATACATTTATACTGGATAGATCTTACCAATGTTTTAGTGACAGGTATCGTGCACTTTAAGTGTCATTGCATGTTTGGTGTGTTGGTAAGATTCTCGAATTCCTTTTCGCGGTCTTTTTCTCATGAAACACACTAATAATAAGTGCGCCTGCCCAATAAGCAACAGAAGATTATAAGGTAAACTAAAAGGGAATCAGAAACCACATGTTTCATAAAAAGGATCTGAACCAATCAAAGATTCTAACTCAAAATTTCATACTGCACAATTTCCGCGCTCGCTTATCTTCTCTCAGCTTGAGAAAATCAAGTCCGAAACTAAACAAAGCTCCTGAGAAAATAAAATAAATTTTTCCAAAACTAATTAAACTCACAACAAAATAATAATGAAATGAGTACTTTTTTTTTAAAGATTCAGCCTCCTGGCAGGCTGATCGTTCTACCCGATCTCGTCTGATACTGGGTCAAACTACTTTATGCTTCTGGCTGTATGCTACTCTCAAAAACATTAGGTTGCTGAGTGGATGAAGCTCTCTCCCTTAGTTGTTTAAGGGCTTCATCTTCCTCACTTTGATTTTGAGAACTGTTAGCCCCATTCTGATTATCAGTAAAATTAGTCTCCACAATAGGCTTTATGTGCCTTCTATTCCTTATTACATAGGATCTATTTCCAGTTTGGGAAATTAATTCACAGGGTTCATGATTCCATTTATTATTAATGGAGTTTCTTGTAAACGTTTTGGCTTGTGGTCCGATTATTGGTAAGGTTCTAGCTCTATGATGATTATAATAACTCTGAGCACTCACCAGTTTCATTTTGGCATAATTTTCTGTGACTCTGTTCAGGTTTGGCCAATTAGGAAGTAGCTTTGACTTTATCTCTGGGACTCTTGTTCTGATCTGGCGACCCATCAACAACTGGGCTGGAGAGTGTCCTGTTGTATCCAGTGGGGTTGAATTATATGACATCAAACTAAGGAATACATCATCCTGCTTCAGTCTAAACAGCCCTTTCAGCGCATCCGTTTTGTTGAGAGAAGTGGGGATCAGACATGATGTGTTCAAATCCATATTGAGTTGAAAAGTTTTTGATGGATGCAGATTGAAATTGGGGCCCCCTATCGGAGATATTGGTTTCAGGAATACCAAACTTTGCGAACAATTTCTTCACTTTAATATTGACGTGAGGCGAATCTAATTCTTTCAGATGTATTATTTCAATCCACCTACTAAAATAATCTACAACTATCAAGAAGTTGTCACCTCATGGTGACAGTGATCCATACCAACTTTCATCCACGGTCTTTCAGGTAATACTTTTGACAGTAGCAGTTCAGCCCTTAACGTGTGGCTATTTCTTTGGCAAAGGCCGCACCCATCAACTCAATTTCTCAGATCAGCACTAATTTCTGGCCACCAAACACTTTCCTGTACTCGTTTCCGAGATTTATTCAGATTTAGATGGCCGTCACTGTGAGTCCTGGTTAATATTTCTTTTCTCAGAGTTTTAGGTATGATGATTCTATCATCATACAGAAGTAAAGTACCATCTACCACATTCAAATGACTCCATACTGCCCAGTGTGTAGCACAACCTCCATCAGATATATCCACTGCAGTCCCCCACCTGTTCAAAGTGTAACTAACCACTGCTGACAACTCCGTGTCTCTCAGTTGCTCCTCCTTGATTCGCTTCATTTGATTGGGAGATGCAGGTAGTTGCTGCACAATACTGTTTACATATTGTTGAACTTCTAGTTCCTGTCTATAATCCTCTTCATTGGTACAGGTGAAGGTGGCCCTGGAAAGAGCATCCGCAACAGTCATGTATTCCCCAGGCATGTATATAGCTGTAACAGCAAATTCACCAAGGTACATAAGAAGTCTCTGACATTGAATCGGTGCAGCCGATAAATCCTTAGAGTTTATAAGAGGGATGAGTGGCTTGTGATCAGTTTCAACTACTATAGGTAAACCCAAAATATATTGCCGAAATCTTCTGCAAGCCCAGATAGCAGCTAAACATTCCTTCTCTATTTGACTCCAACACCTTTCACAGTCAGTCATGGTCCTTGAGCTGAAAGCAACTGGTTTCCAAGCACCGTCATGATTTTGTAGGACTTCTCCCCCAATGCCATAAGAGCTGGCATCAGCAGATACTCGAGTTTCTTTCTTAGGGTCAAAAAACTGTAGTACGGGGGCAGTAGTCACAATTTCCTTTTTAGAAGTAAATGCATTCTACTGCTCTGTATCCCAAGTCCAGGCATTCTTATATAGAAGAGCATTTAATGGCTACATAACCGACTGAAGCTGTGGAAGGAATCGAGCCAGAAAATTTACCATACCTAAAATCCTTTGAAGTTCAGACACATCTTTCAGAGGAAATAGGTCACGAATGGCTTTTTCTCTCTTTGAGCAGATTTTCTCTCCTTCACAACCAATCCTATGCCCAAGAAATTTGATCTTCCTATGGCCAAAAATACATTTATTTTTATTTAGTTGCAACCCTGACTTTTCAGTTCTTTTTAGAACTCGTGCCAGATTCTGATCATGCTCTTTATCTGTATCTCCATAAACGAAAACGTCATCTATATAACAAACGACCCCCGGCAAATAGTGAAGCAATTCCCTCATTTTTCTTTGAAATATTCTGGGGTTACACTAACACCCAATGGTAATCTCATATATCTGTAGTGGCCAAAAGGTGTGATAAAAGTGTTTTAGTACATAGACTTCTTTTCCAAGGGTATCTGGTAGAACCCAGACTTTGCATCAAGCATTGAAACCTTTACTGCCCTTGTGAAACAGCATACTAAATCTTTGAAATTTGTATTTCATAAACTTTCCTCTGTAAATATTTATTCAGGTGCCTCAAATCTACACACTACCTAACATCAAGAGGGTTGCTTTTATCTTTTCGCATCGATACACTGGGGCTTACCCAGTCAGTGGGGTGAGTTACTTTCTCAATAACCCCTGCATTCTCCAAATTATCTAGAGTGCTCCTGACTCCTGACTAAGTCGGTATAGCAATGTTCCTGGCAGTGTGTACTGTAAGGGATGGCATCATCCTTAATGGACAGCTGAACAGGATCAGTCATTTATTTTCCATTGGAAGATTGATTCCTAATTCCTAAGTTCAACGCAGTCCCCCCTACTAAATAAATTGTTGGTGCAATACTTATCATCCTCTAAAATATAAGCGTTTTCTCTTATAGTTTTATTTCTGTAAGTCAAGGAACCATTACCATTCCCCTCGACTTTGGGGTCGCCTGCAGGGCATACCAACTGATGATCTGAATCCATCAGTGCTAATTTTGACTTCCTGTTTATTGATTTTTCTCCAGTCGCTTTGTTAAAAATGGTAACATCAGCTCCAGTATCAACTTTAAAGTTAAACGACTGAGACTCAATCACAATAGAAACCTTCATTGTTTTGCTATCTGGTCTACATGAACATATTGACTTTTCCTAGAAATGTTCTCATTTCAGCAGCATCTTTACATTCATAATCTTTTAGTGTCTGTATAGGCTCATCATGTGGGATGTCTTTGCTTTGTATTTCATTGATCTGGCTGCAGACATTCGCAAATGGTTATTCTTCTTGCACTTATTACAAGTTTTCTCATAAGCAGGCCATTTCCTTGGCTGATGACTTCTTCCACACTACCCTTACATTTGCTAAGAAAGCATATGCTGCCCTTACTATGCCATTTATATGGATTTCTTGAGACAAACTTGGGCCTTCTTGCACTTGTACCCATTCTCATTACCTTGCATTTTGAAGTATTGAATTTCATGAGCCACTTTTCTGATCGCTCATGCAGACTATTTAGATCTTCCTGAAGTTCTCTACCATTGTTCTCGTTTCTTTCATTCTTCACAATCGTTGCATCATCTGCAAACATATTCATGAATGAATTTACAGGCTCTGGTAGGTCATTTACATATACAAGGAACAAAAGTGGTCCTAAAACTAAACCCTGCGGAACTCCACTATTAACTCATTTCCATTCAGACAATGAGTGTCTCACTCTAACCCTCTGTTCCCTTCCTTCTAAGCATGTTTTATTCATTCCAAGACATTGCCACCTATTCTTGCCATTTCTTGCAGCTTATGAATAAGTCACCCGTGTGAGACAGTGTCAAATGCTTTCTGGAAGTCTAGGAATATGCAATCTGCCCAGCCATCTCTTTCCTGTAAGAATTGGCTTACCTCATCATAAAATGCTAATAAGTTTGTTAGTGTTAATCTACCTTCTCTGAAGCCATGTTGTCTCACTGACAAAAAGTTGAAGGATTCCAAGTGAAGAGAGATATGTTTCCTTAGTAGTTTCTCCATAACTTTGCAAACTATGCTGGTCAAGTAAACAGGTCTATTAGTTTAGAGCCGTATATATATATATATATATATATATATATATATATATATATATATATATATATATATATATATATATATATATATATATATATATATATATATCCCTGCGTGTCGTAAAAGGCGACTAAAAGTGGACGGGACGGGGAGACTGGGAATCCCCCCCCCTTGTACCAACCTCCTGTGAGACGTCAAAGAAGAAGGGGAGTGGGGGGGAGAATAACTTCTCCCCAAACTGTTTTCCTTTTTTGATGTCGGCTACCCCCCAATTTAAGGGGGGAACAGCCAAGGTATATATATATATATATATATATATATATATATATATATATATATATATATATATATATTACACTGATTTTGGAAATAATAAGAATTTGTAAATATCTTCAATAACGCTCAGGTTTTTCGTCATCACAATCATTATCATCATCATCATCATGACATTATTAATATAATTATTATTATTATTATTATTATTATTATTATTATTATTATTATTTTTATTATTATTATTATTATTATTATTATTATTATTATTATTATTATTGTTGTTGTTGTTGTTGTTGTTGTTGATAATAATAATAATAATATTTTAGTGTTTTAGGTTAAATTGTACCCAAATCTTAACTTGATCCGAGTTGAGTTTGTTCGCTTCCTCAGCCAATGGCTGGTAAGTGCACATCTCCAAAAACAGGAAAATATTTGCAGTTTTATAGCCCACCTCCCCCCTCCCCCGTAAAAACCCTGGAACTCCCGGGAAAGGGATGCTAACAAATTCATACGTATGGCGCCAAAGCATCACGACGACTGCTAAAACGTATATCTGGTAAAGCAGTCGATTTTCGCCTTTGTTCAGAACGCGTTGCGTGATTTTTGTGGCTTAAATTCTATTTATCAAGTGGACTGTGTTTATAATCAAATCCACAATTTTATTTCGAGTTAAATTTGACCTTATCACACAAAGTATCTTAGTTCAGGATAAGTTTTAAATAATTATATATATATATATATATATATATATATATATATATATATATATATATATATATATATATATATATATATATATATATTATTATTATTATTATTATTATTATTATTATTATTATTATTATTATTATTATTATCCGCAAAAAACTTTTGTGACTATCAAGGGGCTCGAACTCGGGTTACCTAGTACAGAATCATGACCCAGTCGGTATGGAGGCATGATTTTGCAACTTGCGACTCGAGTTCGAGTCCCCTGATAGTCATAAAAGTGTTTTCGTGGATAATAGTAATGTCAATATCACGGTTTTATTTTGATTATATATATATATATATATATATATATATATATATATATATATATATATATATATATATATATATATATATATAAAGGAAGCCCATACGTGAAACAAAACAGAAAATAACACTATATTTCGTGAAGCCCATCAGTGAAACATCACAGAAACTAATGCTGTATTTCGGTTCCTAACAGGACCTGCTCTCAAACACAAGTGAATGCATATAGGAACAATGACAGAGAGAGTCATAAACAAGAGGGACATATGAACCCAGAGCGAATCTCCTTAATATATATATATATATATATATATATATATATATATATATATATATATATATATATATATATATATATATATATATATATATATATATAATATATATATATATATATATATATATATATATATATATATATATATATATATATATATAAGTACAAACTGTTAGCATACAGCACTAAATAGTGAGAAAGCCCATCAGTGAAACAAAACTTATAAAACAATGCTCTATTTCGGATCCTAACTGGATCCCTTCTCAAGCACAACCAAGCTTGAGAAGGGATCAAGTTAGGATCGGAAATATAGCATTGTTTTATAAGTTTTGTTTCACTGATGGGCTTCCTTCCTTACTATATATATATATATATATATATATATATATATATATATATATATATATATATATATATATATATATATATATATAGATATATATATATATATATATATATATATATATATATATATATATATATATATATATATATATATATATATATATATATATATATATATATAGATATTATATATATATATATATATATATATATATATATATATATATATATATATATATATATATATATATATATATATATATATATATATATATATATATATATATATATATATATATATATATATATATATATATATATATATATATATATATATATATATATATATGAAATTAAAATTAAACAAATTATCAATAACCTGAAAACTAAAACTAATTAGAGGAATGAGAAATAACAGCAAATAAAAATATAGGAAATCGAAACATGAAAAATAAATTATGAAAAAAATATGTATATATATTCATAGCCTATATATATATATATATATATATATATATATATATATATATATATATATATATATATATATTACAGAAAAAATATTTAAAATAATATAAATAGATAAAATAGATATTAAAAAAATAGTAATAATATATAAGATAATGAAAATAATAGAAAAAATTAAATTGAAAATGTTTAAAAGACTACTACTACTACTACTACTGCTGCTGCTGCTGCTGCTGCTGCTGCTACTACTACTACTACTACTACTACTACTACTACTACTACTACTACTACTACTACTAATAATAATAATAATAATAATAATAATAATAATAATAATAATAATAATAATATCAATAATAATAATGATAACAATAAAGTAATAATAATAATACAAATAATAATTAAAAAAGAAAGCATGAAAATTAAAGAAAAAACTACAATATGCTTGAGGAGGGGTTTTATCTTGTGGAATGACCTCGTGGAGGCCGTGTTTCAGAAGAGTTTTATCAGTTATTTCCGGCATCCATATACACAGTTTCTGGCTATCTCTTTATATTCTTCTCCTCCTGATAACCTTATTGTCTTCGAAACTAATGAAACTTACCCTCTTAACTCTATCTACATATTAGGAATCCATATAGCCTCAAACTTGTCTTCGAGGAATCACATAATCCAAATTTCTAAATCTTCATCCAAAACATTGGGGGTTTTGTTTCGTTTTCGTCATTACTTTTCCTCTTTGCAGTTACTTAAAAATTACAAAGGACTTATCCGCCCCTGCTTAGAATACTGCTCACACATCTGGGGTGCTTCTTCCTTTACTTATCTTCTTGATAGGGTTGAATCTAAGGCAGTCAGACTCATTAATGATCCTTCTCTTACTTCTAACCTGGATTCTCATTCTCTTTGCCGTAAGGTATCTTCTCTTTCGCTTTTCTATCGCTACTACTTCCATCGCTGCTATAATGAGTTAGCGAGTTGCATCCCTTCTCTATTGCCGAGGCCGCGTAACACTCGCCAAGCGGCCTCATCTCACAGGTACTGTATGGAGATTTATAGCTCGCGGATTGGTCGGTGCAGCGACTGCTTCTTCTCATCTACCTCCAGACTCTGGAACTCTCTTCCTCCTTCTGTCTTTCCTAATTCTTATGACTTTCATCCTTCAAAAAGCAGATCTATCGTCATCTCAGAGCCTAGTCCTCCATATCTCTGGGTCCTCTGTACGTTGACTGTTTTTTTTCTGTCTGTCGTTTTCCTTTGTGTGACATTGCCTCATTTCTGCCTTGTCCTTAAGCTTTTTCTTTTCCTTCGTCTTGGTATTTTCTCGTGCTCTGGCCTTTATTGATGAGGGCAGTTTCTATCCGTCCCGGTGTCACACTCATAAAAAAAAATGGTATTGTCTTTCATTTTTATAAGGGATGATGCCGCAATTTTCCTCTTGAAATGAGGAGTACATTTGAATGACATATTGGCACCACTTCTACAGTATGTCATGTAGTGCTATTTGCCGTTAATTTTTATCATTCCTTCTGTTTAGTTTTGGTATTTTCAGCTTATTTGTCATTTATATAATTTGCATATATATATATATATATATATATATATATATATATATATATATATATATATATATATATATATATATATATATATATATATGTATATATATATATATATATATATATATATATATATATATATATATATATATATATACTAGTATATGTATGTATTTAGGACATTATGTAATAGCCCGATCAATATTCTCAGTTAGGGATTAACATATTCTAATGTTAATGACTTTTTATCGCTTCATCTTTCATTAAGGATATTATTTCTTGTGGATTACACCTGTTTTTCTATCTTTTCTATCTTTCTCATGTGGCTCTTTTGTTTATTTTACTCCCACTGTCATAGTTCCTTTATGCATTCACTTTTACTTTAGCAAAGGTCCAGTAAGGACCCGAAATATAGCGTTATTTTCTGTGTTGTTTCACTGATTGGCTTCCTTACTATTTAATGCTGAATGTTAACAGTTTGTGCTTATATATATATATATATATATATATATATATATATATATATATATATATATATATATATATATATATATATATATATATATATATATATATCACACACACAGTCGTAGGTTTAATTTGAAACGAGAGGGGTTAGGATCCCCCGATTGCGAGGGAGAAAAGAAAAAATTAAAATCGTGTTTTCTGCCGGAGATGAAATTGGAAGACAGTCAAAATTTAGATGTCATGACCGACTCCGGCAGTAAGATGTCCGAATGCAGTGACGCGTGGAAATCCGTCACAATAAAAGACGAGAAACTTGATATGACAATTGAGTCTTGTGATGTTATGCCAAATTTAGCATCAGAAGGTGACAGTAAAGGAAATAAGAATGTATCTCTCTTATCCCCTGATGCTCCTCTCTTGGAAAGTGAGTATATCGGCGATTGTTGATCATTATACATGAATTTGTAACTGATTGTGCAGTCACGCAATTTCAGATATGATATGCTTCTAAATATCTTTATTCCTCCGTGTTTCTCCGCGTTACGTAAGAGTCGACTAAATGGGGTAGAGCGAGGGGACTGGGAATCACCTCTTTTGCATTTACTTCCAACAAAAAGTCAAAGTGTTTTGTTTTACTCAGCCCACACCCCTTATAAGGGGAAATATGGCTTTGGTATATGGATGGCTGAGTATTTAAAACAGACGAGTATTAATTAATATTTATATATTCGACCACTAGGCATCTCTCTATTTAACACTCAAGCTTTTCCTCGTTTAAGCGTGTTATATACTGTATATATATATATATATATATATATATATATATATATATATATATATATATATATATATATATATATATATATATATATATATATATATATATATATATATATATATATATATATATATATATAGTATATATATATATATATATGACTACCTAATTGTGATTACCTAATTGTGTTTACGGGAAAGAGCCCAAAGCTCGTGTGTCCCAGTCTCCTTATCGGTTCCATTTTGTACTTAGTGATACTTATTATACCTGTCCTTAAAACTATTGATTGAGATAGCATTAACTACCTCCTCGCTTAGCCAATTCCAATTACCAACTACTCTTACACTGAAAAACTATTTCCTTACATCCTGCAAAGAAGTTTTCTTACCAAGCTTCAAACTATGACCTCTAGTTCTAGAGCCTGCCATATCAAAATATCGATCCCTATCCACTCTATCATAACCATGAAGGAATTTAAAGACTGTCACCATATCCCCCCTCAATCTTCTAGCTTTCAGTGATGGTAAGTCTAATTCCCTCAGCCCCTCATCATAACTGAAATTACGTATTTCTGGCACCAGTTTCGTGGCATGTCTTTGAACTTTTTCAAGTTTAGCTATGTGCTTTTTCAAGTGCGGATTCCAAAAGGGGGCTGCATATTCGAGTTTTGGCCTCACATATATTACATAAATATTTATGAACATTTCCTTGTCCATGTGCCTGAAGGCTACCCTTACATTTGTTAAGAATGCATATGCTGCCCTTACTATGCTATTCATATGTATTTCTGGAGACAAATCTGCTAGTATGTTTACTCCTAGATCTCTCTCATTTTCTGTCTCATGAAGTTGTACTCCAGCCACCGAGTAGTCAAGCTTGGGCCTTTTAGCACTTGTACCCATTCTCATTACCTTACATTTTGAACTATTGAATTTCATTAGCCACTTTTCTGACCACTCGTGCAGACTATTTAGATCTTCCTGAAGTTCTCTACCATTGTTATCGTTTCCTACTTTCTTCACAATCTTTGCATCATCTGCAAACATTTTCATGAATGAATTTACAGACTCTGGTAGGTCATTTACATATACAAGGAACAAAAGTGGCCCTAAAACTGAACGCTGTGGAACTCCACTGCTAACTATTCTCCATTCAGATACTCTCTTACTCTAACCCTCTGTTCCCTTCCTTCTAAGTAAGTTTTTATCCATTCCAAGACATTTCTACCTATTCTAACCATTGCTTGCAGCTTCTTAAAAAGTCTCCCATGTGGAACAGTGTCAAATGCTTTTTGGAAGTCTAGGAATATGCAGTTTAACCACTCATGGAGACTATTTAGATCTTCCTGACGTTCTCTACCATTGTTCTCGTTTCTTACTTTCTTCACAAGCTTTGCATCATCTGCAAACATATTTATGAATGAATTTACGGACTCTGGAAAGTCATTTACATATACAAGGAACAAAAGTGGCCCTAAAACTGGACCCTGTGGAACTCCACTACTAACTATTCTCCATTCAGATACTGTCTTTCTCTAACCCTCTCTTCCCTCCCTTCTAAGTAAGTTTTTATCCATTCCAAGACATTTCGACCTATTCTAACACTTGCTTGCAGCTTCTTAATAAGTCTCCCGTGTGGAACAGTGTCAAATGCTTTTTGGAAGTCTAGGAATATGCAGTCTAACCACTCATGGAGACTATTTAGATCTTCCTGACGTTCTCTACCATTATTCTCGTTTCTTACTTTCTTCACAATCTTTGCATCATCTGCAAACATATTCATGAATGAATTTACAGACTCTGGTAGGTCATTTACATATACAAGGAACAAAAGTGGCCCTAAAACTGAACCCTGTGGAACTCCACTACTAACTATTCTCCATTCAGACACTGTCTTACTCTAACCCTCTGTTCCCTTTCTTTCTAAATAAGTTTTTTATCCATACCAAGACATTTCCACCTATTCTAGCCATTGCTTGCAGCTTCTTGATAAGTCTCCCGTGTGGAACAATGTCAAATGCCTTTTGGAAGTCTAGGAATATGCAATCTGCCCAGCCCTCTCTTTCCTGTATATATATATATATATATATATATATATATATATATATATATATATATATATATATATATATATATATATATATATATATATATATATATATATATATATATACGTATATATATGCATATATATATATATATATATATATATATATATATGCATATATATATATATATATATATATATAACGTACGTTCTTGTGCACTGTACTGAATGCGTGTGTGATAGTGATATATATTTGCCCCTGGCCAAGAATCGTAAGTTCTATAAAAAAAAAAGTTTGGAAACCTCTCTGTGATATGCTGAAATTGGAAATACAGAAATAATAATGGGAATGTATCCTTTATATTATAACTTTGCCCAACCTCATTCATGGCGTCACCTTCCCATTTAATTCACAACCATTTGCTTCAAAGACACGTACTATATTTATATAAAACCGAGTATTATTTGTGTAAACACCTGAAATCCATGAACATCCATGACCAAAATTTTATTTTTTTTAGATCATCTTGGGGCCTGAACTCGCGTCGGTATGGCAGCATGATTCTGTAGCTTGCGACACGAATTCGAGCCCCCGGGTAGTTTGAAGCTTCGTAAAAAAAAAAAAAAAAAAAAACTGATGGCTGTAAGGAAGTTTTTTTTTTTTTTTTTTTTTTTTTTTTTTTTTTTTTTTTTTTTTTTTTTAAAGAACAGTTGATGATTGGAATTCACTAAGCGAGGAGGTAGATAATGCTAGCTCAATCCATAGTTTTAAGGACAAGTATGATAAGTATCACGGAGTACAAAAAAATGGAACCGACCACGAAACGAGGAGTTACGAGCATGGATCTCTTTTATATAAGCACAGTTAGGTAATTACACACACTCACTATAATGTAGACTTTGCAATCTCTAGCGAGACAGCAGTCATTGTTATATGGTAGTTGGCATTAAGGATGTAAAATGGGTCCTCCATGACCCGTTCCACACATCCGTGGGTGGAGAATCTAAAAAAAAAAAAAAAAAAAAAAGGATGTAAAAGAGTACAAATCAGTATTTTATATATAAAAATTAACCTACATTTTATGAGTATCAAAGAGGAGTTGGTCTGTGGATAGTTGTGGTATCCAGATTACGATTTACGACCACTACCCCCGTAAAAAGATAAATATATCTCATTTATCCTTATTTCCTAACTTAACAAATCTGTTATACGAGATCATATATGAAGAACTTTCTATCTCATCCTCATATTGATGAAACAAATCAAGTGAAATGTAACATTTTGTATACGATAAATTTTGTTATTTTACTTTTTCGCAATTTTCAAGTGACTCTTCGCTTTTCTCACAGTGCTCTTCCTAATGACTTGTAAACTTTAGAAGAGGATCCGAATTTATCATTTACTGTACCGTGTTAACCCATTTAGAGGGTTTCTGTCATCGAAACTACTGGGTTTGGCTTCGTATTCTTGTAGTGACCAGACGTGTGTCCGAGCATCAGGGTACCAAACATTTGAGCATAAAAACGAACAGAAACTATAAGAAGAACATTTATGGGAAAAGGATATATATATATATATATATATATATATATATATATATATATATATATATATATATATATATATATATATATATATATATATATATATATATATATATATATATATATATATATATATATATATATATATATATAATATCCTTTTTATCAATTAAAAATGACAGAGTAGCTTAAAATGGACAGATTGTCCTTAACAAGACAAACCTGGCAACCCTGCTGAGAGCTGTACAAATACTCTAATTTCCTTTCCATGAGATTTATTTACGACTCGACTTGGGGATTAACAGAACTTCGATCTAGCCCATCATGGGGTGGTGAAAAGGCCATCCAGCCTTAAATCGTGCGCTAAACTATCTGTGTCCACTGTTATGATGAGACACAATGTCTAATCACACCTTTGAGTATTTTTGAGATAACACTGGGAATGACTTTTATTTTCCAAGCTTGTGATCCCCACGATCTTGTTTTGGACATTACTGCTATCTGAACCTCTACGGTCCACTGTGTCTAAATATTGACTTTGTTGTTGAAAAACCCAAAGGTGTCGTAACCTCATGTGATGGTTGGCTATAGACACCTCGTGTACTGTTGGTATGAACCCTTGTGAATTTGAGGGTTTTCAAGGTTGGTTATTTCAAGAAGATAAGAGCCTGCTAACCCTCAAGTGATGTTTGAGAGATAGGCACTACTAATTTTAGTTCTTATATTAGACAAGATTGTTAGAATACTGCAGATGTTATTACTTAGCTATTAGGAAGCAAAGTACCATAAGTCGTTCAATGGGTTAAGGAACAAGTCTCGACATTACACGGTTCGCCATTAGGCAAAGAGAGTTGCATTTAAGGCAACAAATTTTGAAAAGTTCTCGTTAAGGCTGATAGTGGAATGATAATTTGATAATGAAAGATGTATGGGTTATATGCCACTCATCCTGAATGTTGAGAGACTTCATAAATGAATCATTCAGTGTATGAGTTTAAAGTTGTGTCATACAGAAATTCTTGTAAGAAGTCAGTCTTCAAGATATAGTGGAATGCCTACTGCTTTAAATTTGCATTTTGAGAGGATAATGCACCTCTGAATTTGAGTTAGGGTTGCATGCAGGTGTGTGAGTTGATTTTTGGTTGTCTACTCTCCCATGAACATCTCATCTTTACCTTGTAATGTTGCTCACTAATGTGCAGTGAACTTTTACGGGTATGTTATGGCCGACTTGTTGTATTACTACTTAATGGAGTATTGTGGAAAAGGTATCAGACACTCTATGATCTAGTAGCTAAATATAATGTCTCTTTTTAAGCAATTGGAGAAAATTACTCTTTTACCTAAACCAGGGGGAAGGTCACTATGTGGATGGAGTGAGTTCTGTATTTTTGCCATTTGCCCTTTCATCTCCGCTGCTTCCTCCTAATTTGTGTAAATACCGATTTTCTTTTACCTCGTATTCAAAAGCTTGCCTTCATCTTGCTTTTCTCAATGATTGTAGAAGCATTCCTTTCCACTATAGAAAAGTGTCTGACAAGTTGATATTTCAATGTGTGTATTGGTTTCTTGAAGTACATAATAGCTTGCCTCCTTATCAGGCTGGTTTTTGTCAGCAGTGCTCTGCAATTGATTAGTTAGTTCAGTTGGAGCATGATATTCTATTCGCTTTGTTTTGATGCTGAAAATTCTATTGGCCAAATTTTAATAATGGTGGTTCTCATTATACTCACATGCCTTTTTACAGAATACTTTTGGCTTTCTGTTTTTCAGGTTTGCTACAAGGGGCACTATTTAGCCCCCCTCATTTTTTTTATTTTAGTTGAAGAGGATTGTTGTTCAGCTTTTGCTGGTGATTGTATTTCATATGAGATGCAATTGACATAGCTATTACCCAGATGAAGTCAACTTTTATTTATTTCTGGTATTTTTTGTTGATTGAGGTGTTTATATAAATGTTTTGAATTGTTATTCTTTGTACTTTAATAGGTAACATGTTCTGCGTCCAGCAGCACATTTCTTGGTCTTTTAATCATCATGCTGGCTGAACACCTAAATATAAACACTCAATTTTTGCGGCTGAATTGTTTGCTACATGGAACATTCTCTAATGGAGAATTGATTTGCATCCATCTTCATCATATGTCCATTCAGTTGATTTTATGGTAGCCTTGACATCAATCTGTACAAGGCCAAGCTTTGGATTGCTGTTGTATAAATCTATATAGTATTTGTTTTTCTCTTATAATGTGCTTGTAGCATTGCATATCAGTGGATCAATTTCCAATTTGGCACCATTGGAATAGAGAGAATGGAGCAGTTTTCTAATGAGGCCTTGTCCTTTCCTTCAATAGTCTCACTTGTACCAGCTGTATATGATAACTGTCTGTTTTTAATCATGTTTTATATATATATATATATATATATATATATATATATATATATATATATATATATATATATATATATATATATATATATATATATATATATATATATATATATATATATATATATATATATATATATATATATATAATATATTATTTTTTATTTATTTTTTTTCTTCACAGTAACATACTGATTATTATGTAGTATTTTAGGTCAGTCACAAATTTGATTGGTATCAATGGCCTAGCCTTGAGCTCTGGAACTGGAAGTTAGAGATCACCATGACACATTTACATATTGGACATTGCCAACTGCGTGCTCACTAACACCTTTCACATCTTATGGCAGGTCCTACTTGTATGTATCGTTGCATTAATTATACAGTGAGGTACTTTTTCCTTCAAATGTCACAGGTATTATAGAATTTGATGTGTTTGCCATACCTTGCTGTCTCTGGTACTAGCAATTTTTTCCTTGAGTGGTAGATTGAAAAATTGCAGCCACTATACAAGATGGCTTCTGCTGTATTGAAATTTCCTTCAAGATCGTTTGAACTTCTAGTACTTTACAGTATGTGTAAAGTACTAGTGCAAGGTTAACATTTCCTGTAATATCTTCCCATCAACTATGTTATGAGCTTTTGATCTTAAAAGAAGATGAAGTATATTAAAACTCTATGCAAATACCAGAATAATATACTGAAAGTAAAATATGCATAATCAATTTTATTTCATATTGGAAGTGGAGTGCTTTACCATTTACTGCTTGAACTGCCTTAAATTATCACACGCTAATTTGCTCTCATATGAAATAGTCAAGTTCATCCATTATATTGGGAAGATAACAGCTGTAGTACATTTCCTCTCTTACCCAGGTAAACTGAGTTTGAATGACAGAAGAAATAAAAGTTAATAAAAAAAATTAGGTATGATACTTAAAAGTTTGAGTTTTCCAAGATGCAGCCTTTTTATTCATATTTCAAAGCCATATTGTTTCCAGTGGATTTTGGCTTGATTCAAATGACTTTCTAAGTTTTACTTTCCTCGAGTATTAACCATTTGCAAGATGAAACTTCTCCCAGAACAGTAACTATTCTATCAGCCTGTTCTTTTTCTTGTGTAACATTACCTCATCTCTGCCTTGTCCTTAACCTTTTTCTTTCCTTTCGTCTTTATGTTTTCTTCGTGCCCAGGCCTTTATTTATGAGGACAGTTTCCTTGGCTGTCCCACTGTCTCACTAAAAAAAAAAAAAAAAAAAAATAGTGCGAAATTATTTTTAATTGGGAAGGCAGCATAATATAAACTGTACTGTACATCCAAACTCCTCGACCATTTGCAAATGGTATTGACTAAACCTAATTTAGGGGCTGTGTATTCTCGGTCCCTCATCCCATTTAAGGTATTTTTCAACATAAATATAGTCAAGTTCGTTTGAATCAAGTCGATAATCATAATAAAAATCTGATTTTGATCTCCTATTGTGTTCATAGAAATGCTTTACAATCATTAAGTATCTAAACGAGACTTAATGCTCTTTTGTTTGAGGGTCCTTTCTGTCATTCAAGCAGATTTTTAAAGATAAGCTTCCATTAACTTCAAGAAATCCCTTCCTCTTCAAAATTCCCGCCTGTAGCTTCATTGTCAATGTAACAAACTTTCTAGAAACTGTTCATCCCACAAATGACCAGAAGAGAGATTAGTTTTCAAATTTATCACTCATTTAATCCTCATTCTTCAACTAGAGTCTGCTTTAGGCTTTTCAAGCAGTGTAGATTCAGTAGCAAAACCACTTCTTAAATTAATCAGTTGTTACTCTTGAATTTGTGCCAATCATTATTTTGAGTAACTGATAAGTGTGAGTACGTTGATCATTTAAGAAAGGCCTTTGCTGTCAATTGCATGAAACAGGTCTAAACATAATGTGACTTTCTCTTTCATAAACTTACAAGAAATATGCTGTTTTCTCTCGCAAAATGTTGAAAGACTCCAAGTGAAGAGAAATGTGTTTTGTCAGTAGTTTCTCTGTAACTTCTAAAACTATGCTTGTCAGTTATACAAGGCTATACTTTAAAGTGGTGTTTTTTTCTCCTATGTTTCCAGCATCTTGGAACCTACTCAGATTCCCGTGTCTATTCTAATATGATGCGTAATGCTACAGATAATGGTGCAGTACATTTTTTAAGTACCTAAGGGATATACTGTATTATCAGACTCCAAAGCTTTATGAGTGTACAATTTCCTCAGTGCTTTGCATACTTCTGAATTAAATAGATGATGTTCCTTAATATTGTCCCATGTTTTCTCATCTCTACAATACGAGGAGATACCAACTGAAACTCCTTGTTCAATGCTTTGCAGATCTCTTCATCTGTCTCCGTTATACTTCCTCATGCTCTTTCCAACTGTAAAACTTGTTCTTTGACCTTTATTTTCCCTCTGACAGAGCTGTGGAAATACTTGAGATTTTTCTCATTTGACAATTGGAACTTGTTATGTAAGGACATGTCCAATGCTAAACGCATTCTTAGTTTTATGGAAAGATACACTAAGTTTTAGTGAGTAAAATTTAAACTGACCAGGAGACGGGAAGGAGCATATGGCTCATTCCTGAGAACACAATTAGGTAAACACTACATAGCGGATAAATCTGTAATCAACCAAGTAGTTTACATGCTGCCAGTAACTACGAAAACATATTGATGCTCATCAAACCCTAATCAGACCTCAAAAATCTTACGGCATATTTGAGTTAGCTGTTTGTTTTGATGGAGAGTTTTCTGTGTTATTAACGTGACAATATTTAATAAATACAATGTTTGGAATTTCGAACCTTTCATATGCTGTGATAGTGTATTGCTCAATGAATGAACTGCAGGTATCTTGACGTCATTTTTTATATTTGTTACCCATTACTCAGATTGTAGATTTTCGTTTATGGCATGATCATTTAATAATACATCTCTAATTTGCTAATCACTAATGATTTTGTATTAACAGAGGAAGAGCCACTACCGGGAACTATCTTACCCCCTTTACCAGGACTGCAACCATTAGAGGAACCTGAAGCAATACCTGGACCGTCTAAGAAGAAACGAAAAGTAGGTCTTTATATGTTGGGCCCATTTGATGATCCTGAACAGGAAAAGAAAAGACTTAATGCTCTTAACGCCTACAAAAATCGTGTTAAGAATAAAAGGTAAGCATGTTAAGTATCATATATTTTATGGATTTTATCCCAGTCATGAATATACTTGCTGTCAAATATAACCATTTTCTTTTAAATAAGTTTATATACTGTATAAAGAAGCAGAGTGCAACTTCTTCTTAAGTATCCAGTTGCATTTTATTATATATTTTTCTTATTATCACCTGACATCTTTGATTATAAACTGTAATTGAAAGGAAAACTAAGCGGTTCCCTTTCAGAAGGCATAAATAATTATTTGTAACATCTTTTATATAAAGGTATTAATTTCATATGCAAAAAAATATGTACTGTTACAATTACAAGTGATCTAGCACTCTTTGGTTTTTAATTATATGCCATAAGACGCCTGGGCATTAGATATAGAATATACTGAAATCTAAGTCCACAAGTCCCGAGAAAGAACGTAAAGGTAATAATTTCTGCAGGCTTCTTACTGCAGTATATCTATTTTATATTATAGTATTGTTATATATATATATATATATATATATATATATATATATATATATATATATATATATATATATATATATATATATATATATATATATATATATATATATATATATATAATCTCAGTCCATAATATTTTGATTAAGAGTTCCTTAGACACTAGACATTTTACATTGTAAACCGTAATCATGCCTGCAAATTTTATTTCACATAATTCACATACCATATTTTTTCATGGGACTATTCACAGTTATAATTAAGTTGTCCAATTTTCAAAGTATTGAATACAGTATTAGATGATAGGTTTCTTAAGTTTGCATAGCTTGTTATAATGTTGTTATATTGGTCACTCAACAAATGAATACAGTACAGTGATTACCTACTTATGTTTACAGCAAAGATCTTAGTACGTTTGACTCCCTTTCTTGTGGTTGGTCTTGCATTTAACCGATCCTTATCATAGCTCTTGAATAAACAATGAACTGCTTTAGTATATGCAATTTCTTTGTGTCCAATGTTTTAGAAATAATTTAAAACTATAGTATATTTATAAATAATTAAAAGTTTTATATTATTTTTTGAGGGCTTGAGTAAGTAATTAAGTCTTCATTATACAGTATATTGTTTTAGGTTTATTGTCAGTGTTTCAAGCTAATTTTTTTGTCTACTGTAATAATGCTAAAGTATCTGTAATATACCTTTAACATTCCATACAAATTAATTATAGGTAAATTATCTTATATAGTAGTTTCTTTCAGGTTAACTCAAGACTTAAGGGAAAAGAACAACAAATTGGAGCATGTGAATGTACAGTGCAGTAAGGCACTCAAGAAAATAACCAGTGAAAGAAAGCTGTTGCAGCAGGAGATAAAAGACAGAGGATTAGAAAGAAGTGCTCTTGAAGAAGAGTTAAAGAGAAAAGAGAATGAAGTTAGGGAACAGAGAGAAAAGTTAGCGCTGTTTCGAGGACACATGGATCTGATTGCAAATAGCTTGGATGAAGATAATCCTGCAAGAAAACTCATAACCACTCTTTTAAATAGACTTCCTTATGAAGGGCAAAATTAAAGGAACCTCATTATTTTTGGTATTCTTCCACTCCATCTGGCATGAGTTGACACTTTTCACTGATTTTCCAGCTCTGGATCAACACAAAATAATTTTACTGTCAAATCCAAAGATATCCAAATCTAGGCTCAAGAATATTATTCTTACCAACAGAAATAGTGGTAGATGAAAATCAAACATACCATTGCAAATGTTATATGTACAGGGAAAAAGTGCCTTATTTGCCATGAAATCACAAAATAAAATTCCTAAAAAAAAGAAAATAAAGGCGCTACAAATAGACACAGGTTGATACTAAAAGATTGACATGAAGTTTAAGAGAACTTCCAGTGTCTTCATAAACAGGAATATCGGTACTAAGTCTGGAAGGTATATGTAATGGCATTCGGCCACAAACCAGAATCCTTCTTCAAGACTAATACAAAAAATACACACCTCTGTAATGAAGTATTTAGATTGAGTTCGGCTCCCCAAACACAGTTGATATAGCAGTGAACGATTTCTGCAACTTTTGAGGTATCAGAGATGGTATGGATACCCCCACTTCATTGCCACTGTAGAATGGCCTGTGTACAGGCTGCCATTTGAATTAATAATACCCTTCAAGAGAAATCTTTGTCAGTCCACCATGACATGGCAGGTAAAATAGAGCCAATCACTTATTTTGTGGATGCCATCGAATATTGGCACATGTGTCAGCTTCCAGAGAAACGTATTGCATTTCTCACCATAGAAGAGTGGCTATTATTTGGGGAGCCGTTAAGATGTTGAGCACCCAAAAGAGAAAGAAGTACTCTTGACTCACAGTGAGGAAGGGTGATGGGAGGCAGTAAGATTTTCAGACTGTGTGCAAGGAAATATATACTATTATATACTAAAAATATCAATATATACAAAAGTCATGATGGCTTATGGGAGGAGATGAACCATCACTACTTGTGCTAGTATAGTGTACAATGGCAACGAATTGGATATCAGTGTGATTAAGGGCAGCCTGTCGGAAAAATTGACCATTATTTGCTGTTAATATGGAGTACATCTATGAATTTTCACCTTGTCATGGTGAAGAGGCATGCTTATCCTCATAATTATGAGAGGGAAGTCATCGGAAGCATTAACTTCTGACTTGGTCAACCATGGCGGCAAGATCAAGAATGAGGTGCCAGACTCAGCATCACCCAGGCAGAGTAAGTCCCTTCATCTCAGAGGCTGAATAGGTAGAGGGGTCTGAAACATATCTATTAGCTCCAGTTGTTTTTATTTTCCTTTCCGTAGGATTCTGTTGATTTGTTAAGTATTGTGTTGTTAGAGTTCACATCATGTACAGTACTCATTACAGAACTGCGCACAGACATCTCTGCTCTGTATGCCAGATTGGGCTTGTAAGCCATCTTAGAGTCCATTAATATATTAATGGAATGGAGACCTTTATATCTGGACCTCGAGGAATATGCATGAGAGTAATGTCACTGAAAAAATTAATACTCCAAAATGAGACTACAGTACAAGAGAATGAAGAATCACTTTGCTAGTATTGACCAGAGGGAAAATTTTCAAGAACAAAATCTGTACAGGATATATATTGAAGACTGTGTGGTTAAAATATATTATTCCAAAGAACAGTGGTTCTTAATTAATTTAGAACTGCTAAATAGAATAGAGAAATGAATTGAAATTGTATTGATGAAGAATAAACTGATATCCCTTGCAGAAGCGTAATAAAGAAAGACATGAATACTCATGTGTTAGAAAAGAAGCAGAGAGTCTGTAAAATAAACTTTTCTAGGTAATCTAAGGAAAATTCCAAACTCTTTCACAATTTTGTCAAAGGATGATTAAGACTGTACGACCAAGTTATCCAGTTGGAAGTAATTGTTTGAAATGTCTTTGGGATGGAGAGATTTGTAAAGAATTCTTCAAGTCGTTACTTAAAGTAGAGACTACTCCATCCCCATCTACAGACTAAAAGAGGGAAGCTAGTACAATATTTCGAAACATCTCGAAAGTTGAGATGTTAGCAATAAGTGGTTTATCTCCAAATACATAATCATTCCTCCTAGTCTGCATAATGAGCATCTTTGTTGGGAATTACATGTTGTATTTCTCACGGGGTAAGAGTTAGTTCCTGAAATATAGCCCTAACAGTATAGCCATACCTATTATGCTGGAGAAATGCCTTTATTTCATGCATGACCGCCTTGTGGGGTAGGAGCAAGCCGCCTCCATCACCACTGTAATCATATGCTTGGAACTCTTAAAGTTCATATTATATTTATACTTTTATCCTGACTTGATGTTTTAAGAAACACAGGAAAAGTGAGTTACAGTAGCAGTTTTTTAAAGTTCCTCCATAGGTTTACTAGATTTGATAGATTCATTGATATGAAGGGAGTCTACAGCTCTTAGAACTAGAGGTTATGGTATGGAGCCTTGAAAGCAGTCTGTCCTGTAAAAGTTATAATGTTCTTTGTTTAAACATAGTCGATGATCGGAATTTGCTAAGAGAAAAATTGTAACATTCTTAGGTTTAAGGAAATATACTAATTGTATATATAAAGTAAATAAATAACCAGGAAGACCCACAATTATTAGGCTTTTTCCACTGAACACAAACAGGTCATCACTGGAAATATGGTCTATGAGGCTGTGAAATCGATCATAAAAATATATTCTAGATATATTATCATCATCACTTAATAAATAATAAACTTTATCATTGATGCAAAACGAAGTGATGTTATTGGTAATATGGCATTATTGTTTCAGTTCAGTTTGAGCCTTTACAGTAATGAGTAAGTAAAGGTTATGAGATTAACCAGTAGCCGAGTGCCAGATATCTTGGGAGTTTATTTTGTATCCCGCAGTGGCATTATCTTGTGGTGATCCTGACCAAATAGCATCTAGTGATACAATATCTGATTGATAATACTTTTTAGGATGGAGGGTAATAAGCAAAAATAATATTAAAAATAGTAATGACTATACAGTATTTAGCAATATGATGTCATAGCCCACTCTGGCTAGTAGGGTGGTCACAACTGAACAGAAAAAATTGGAATTTATTCTCACCTGCCAACTGGATCTATTAATATGAATATAAATACTAAAATAAAACAAGGACGATTAAAAGAGTTGTAGTGAGAATAACATAATTACTGGTAGTAGCAAGGAAGAGGTACTAGTAGTTTAAGAGTGAAGAGAAAAATTGCATACACAGACACACACGCTCTCCTTCCTTTTCAAATTATATGCCATATTCTACTGAGATTAGCTCTGCGGCCCTACCTGTAGGACAAGAAGTGAGGTAGCAGGACTTCAACATATTCCTCTCATCCTTGTCTCATTTACTATGTGTTATTAAAAAAACAAAATAAAATGCGGAAGAAGGATTGTCAGTCCCCCTTATCCCGTTTAACTGGCTCTAATGACATGAGAGGAATATGGGTATAAAAGTCTTTCTCCTCATATATATATATATATATATATATATATATATATATATATATATATATATATATATATATATATATATATATATATATATATATATTATATATATATATATATATATATATATATATATATATATATATATATATCTGTGTATGGGGGGGGGAGACAATAGTTTTCGTTTATGATTTTGTATAATTTCGATCTGGTAACACGGAAGGGTTTGGCAACACTGATGGGGATATTGTTTACAGTTTTTGGCGGGAGTTAGGGTGTGAAGAGCAGTGACTGTGTAGTGTTTTAAGTTGTGTAAGAGAATTGCTGTATTTTTTCGTTGTGGAGGCCTAGCAGGAGCTCCCAGTGTAGGTGTTGATTTTTTGTTTGTTTGTTTGTATGTGGCGGTTTGGAGAAAGGGGATAAGAAATCGGGTTTTGAACAGTTGTGTGTGGGTATATAACTTCTAATATGTGCAGGTGGAGTTGAGGTAAGTGATATACATTATTTTTTCTATCGACCACAATATATATATATATATATATATATATATATATATATATATATATATATATATATATATATATATATATATATATATATATATATATATATATATATATATATATATATATATATATATATATATATAATATATATATATATATATATATATATATATATGGTAAAGGTCCAGTATATAACTCCGACGCCTTAATTCTACCCTCCTCAATAAGGTAAAGTTACTTTGAATTAGCATATTTGCACTAACCTAACCTTGGGCTAGGTTAGAACAAATATGCCAATGCTAAGTAACTTAACCTTATTGAGGAGGGTAGAATTAAGGCACCGGAGTTATACTGGACCTTTACCATATATATATATATATATATATATATATATATATATATATATATATATATATATATATATATATATATATATATATATATATATATATATATATATATATATATATATATATATTATATATATATATATATATATATATATAATCATCATCATCATAACTAAACATTTAGCCTAAAATTAACTATTAATATATGCATTATCTTCCATCCTGTACATGAATAGGCATAAATACCATGTTCATACTAGTGCTTAAAAATACTTATACAATTCGTGTTTTTATTCTTATTTGTTAAATCTCTAACACGTGACTTGTGGAAAGTGATATTTTTAGATTTAGTGCATTGTTTACTCTAAGTAATGTTTCCGTTGTTCAGTGCTATGAATGCTTCACGTGCTGATTATTTTATGAACCGAGATGCCATGTTGCTAAGGCAAGCAAGATGGCAACAAATGCAATAAAATTGGTAGCACTATTGTGCCCACCTCCCATCTTTTATCAATTATCTGGAAATTAATGAAGAGTACCAGCGCCCCACACAGTTACCCTTTAGGTATAACATATGATGCATCAGGTTTATCACTTTAAGTCCCCACACATGATATTCTGAATGCAACATTTAATTTAACCCAAAAAAGAGGCTGTTATTAGAAATACATATCTGCATGTCACAATGACTTTATGAGCTCTATAGATTTATATTATCTTTTTGTAATAAATATTGTTTCTGTATTTAGAGGTGATCTTTTCATTTCTCTTTGCACAGGCAGTGAATTATAATTGTAAATTATATAAGCACAATATAAAATATTTACTTGATATATTTGTCAGGCATGTTTATGGAACATGAGTTGTAGGAGAAATTAACAATGAAAGAGAGTATTGAGAAGACAATGAGACTATAATGTCAAAGGGACATACTCAGTGGTAGAATGCTGACTCTGGAAGTGATGGACCCATGTTCAAGCCCACAATGGGACAAAAGGGAGGTCATTTAACCTTAATTCCCCAGCTTCAGTCCATCTGTGTCCACCCCCGAATGGGGACTAATAGTAACAAAAAACTATGCAACTTGGTTGATGCACTGTTTGCTTAAACACAACTATAACAAAATACAGAAGCTCCCCTACTTACGAACAACCGAGTTACAAGCATTCATTGATACAAACAATATCTACCCTACTGTATAGCCGTGTAATAATGTATGTATTACTGTATTGTATATCATTATTACCGAATTTAAATTCATTAATACTGTATACTTTGTTTTATGTAGTAGTTAAGTGTCCTTAAATATTGTACAGTACTGCATATGTATGTACTGTGCAGTACTTTTTACCTAAACACAGCTTACGAACGGATTTCTGGAACCTAACTCGTTCGTAAGTTAGGGAGTATCTGAATAGCATTTGTCTTTTCTTTTTTTATTTTCACAGTTCGTTTCCATTTGAGGGTGGACACAAGACAGATTAAAGCTGGGGAATTAAGGCTGAATGCCCTTCCTATCACTCGGACGTGGACTTGAACGTAGGTCTGTCACCACCAAAATCATGCATTCTACCACTACATTAGGGCAGCCAAAAAAGTATAACAGATATATTGAGGGGAAAAAATTAAATCCCCCATCTGTTCCAAAATTTAGGTTAGCCATGGGTAACCCATTACCATAATCATTATAGTGTATCCTACATGGACTCCACCATAATGCCTCATTATATGAAGCCAGAAGAGCAATGAAAGTGCAAATGAGCTTAAAAATATAACTGAACCAAATAATGGTTACAACAGAGGTGACTTTAGGGATCAGAAGCAAAGTGTAAACATCTACAATATTCAACAATTATGGTGAGATTTGAGCACATATCCTGCTCTTCACCAAATAGCTTTAGCAGTGGATATACAGTATTTCAATAGTAGTGTGGACCAATGGCTCACACATACTTTCCTGGGTCATCATCTTTTTCAATGTAATGAATGCTTTGAGTTGAAAGAAAGCATAACTTAAAGCAAGGAAACAGAAAAGAACTATTGATGACGAAAATCATGCAAGGAAAAATGTTACAGTTACTTTGAAGGTAATATACAATTGTAACTACTATAACTCATCACTTGAAGAACAGCAAGATTTAAATAAAGTATGCAGTTTTACCTGAGAATTAGCTGTCAAAAATTATCTTTTGACAGCTAACATCTTCAGTGAGAGAGGAAAAACTTCAAAATGAGAAATGTTTTACTAATAAAGTAACAAATAATGAAAATGGAGAAATCATATCATATTCCTCTAAGAACAATACCACCAGAGGAAAATGCAGGAAAAGACCTCTAAATGCTTCAAATGAAGAAACTTAACTCGATAGTTACCGAACATGTTTGAATGTTAGAGGCAGAATTATGAATTACTTTCCAAACATGTAAGAATAAAATTAGATATTCGTGTAATAAAATATGGTATATTGCTTGGTTAAAGAAAGACCTGACAAAGCTTATCGACTGTGTTAGAGTGTGCTCACGAATACAATGACTGAAAAATTGACTATTAGAAGCTGTCAGACTATCTTTTCTTGGAGAACTTAATTTAATTTTTTTTATTAGTGATATTGCTGGTGGCTCAAGTCTGTCATTACAAATTCAATATGTAGTCTGTACTTAACTTAAATAAGCCTCTTTCTTCCAGTTTTGTTAGGATAAAGCTTCTAGGTAAATATGTATATGGAACTTAAGCCCATATTTATAATCTGAAATGCTAAAACCTATCTATGTAAGGGAAAAAAATAACATTTACGCTGAGACCCATTAGAAATAGCAGCTAGATTTATGTGAGCAATAACTGGGTAAGGAGCATCCAATATCTTTGTGATATTTTGAGTATGTTTATAAATCATGGTCCTTATTGACACATTCTGTCTATAGTAACAGTAACTATTTTTTTTTTTTTTTTTTGCAATGTATTCTCAAAGTAATCATCATTGTAAGTATAACCAAAGATACAAATATAGAAAAAAAAATAAAAATCACCATTGCAACAAATAATGGAAAGAAGATTCATTCAAGCATGTAATACCTACAAGGTATCTCATTAAAGAACAGAAGATATTTCACTCTTTTAATATTAAGTGTAATACACTGATACTTAAAAAATCACCAGGAAAAGGCACAAATAGCTCACACTAATTCTGTGTTCAAAATAAAAAAGGATTGCACTTTGCTTTACTTTAAACCAGCAACCTATAAAACTCAAAGACATATCAAGTGCTTTTCAAAAGCAACCATATACTTCTATATTGATAAAAACAACTTTTCCTGACATATGAAAACCTCTTAACAACATATAAAAAATTTTCTATAATATATGTTTTGAAAGTAAATGAGAATACGCAAAATAAGAATTCCTGTTTCCAGGAGACATACGTTACTCAATAAACTATTACAAATCAGAAATGTAGCTGCAGTGGTCCTGGATGACTAAAAGCAAAGTTAACCAAAGATGAATTTGGATCAAGAACTATCGGTGCTTCTGGAGGTATTCGCGAACTTTGGCTTCATTGGCACCAGAGAATGCATCAACCTGAAATAAGCAATAAGATACAGAATATTCGAAAGAAAAAAGTATGTTCGTATAAATTTCATTAAAGAACTATGAAACAGCAAAGTTAAGTACAGTAAAACTGATTTACGGTGTAGGCAACTCCTAATTAAATAGCAAAGTACAAACATACAGATGAGTATAAAAGATGTTTTGACAATAATATAAAACATTATGTTTTTGCACATGTTCATAAAACTGCTAAAGACAGCAATAAACAACACTAAGCACAATTGAAGAGTTTTCTTACAAACTTTGCAACTGTTAATAAATTTGACAAAAGTTGCCACTTAAAAAAAAATTTGCCTCTTTAAAAACCATGAAGAGAACCCATGTGCTAGTTTAGAGAAAACCAGATTCTGTCATATGGCAGACACAATCACTGCAACAAGTTAGATATTCATAGATATCCTTTGCAGGAAAAAGGGGAGGCAAAATCATATTATGCATTGAGATTATATTTTAGCTTACTTATTGTTTGAAGAGGGGCATGTGAACCAACTGCAATACATGTGAGAAACAGGGCCATGGGGCATCTAAACAAATTCCAATACTTGTGTGTTCCAGATGACAGAATCTATATAGAAAAGCTTGCTCATTAATGGCGTACTACAGGCACACCAGTTTTAACTAAAAAGAAAGTCACCTTCTCTTTATTCTTGATGAAGACAAAGGTAGGCATACAGGACACCTGGTAGGCTGTGGCCACTTCTTCAACCTCATCAACATCCACTTTCAGGAAAACGACATCCGTCATCTCCTGACTCATGACCTGTATGAATGTAGAAACACTTCTGTTCAATATGCACATTCAAAAGGCATGAAACATGACAAAATTATTCTTAAAATTGTAAAATACTGATGCAAAGGTATATTGACCAAAACTGCTTATAAAAAACTAATTGAGAATATATCTCACAGAACTACACGAGTGGTCGCAACTGTAACATATGAACTGAAGTAGCAGGGCTTCAACATAGCCCTGCCTATCCTCACCTATTCTGCCAACTACTCTGTGGATAGAAAAGTTTCAGGGAAGGAGTGAGTCCAGCTCCCCCTCACTCTTTGATCCCCTTTAGTCATGTCAAGATACTCAAAGAAAGCATGAGTGGAAGTCTTTCTACAACTTAAATACATTTAAAAATACTAAGAATATTGAAAAAAAAAAATCAAACTTGTGCCATAACATCATATTCCCTGGGAAGGAGAACTATGAATATGAGAACAATGAAAATACTTCATTTATTTATTATTATCTTTCAAAACTGTAAGTAGTTACCTCTAGCTTGGGCCCGATCACTTTGCATGGACCACACCAGGTGGCATGAAAATCAACTATCACAAGTTTGTTGCCAGCTTCAGCAAGCTGATTGTCGAAATCAGCCTGAAATGAGGTCGTGAATTAGTTCAGTAATATTGTATATTTATGGTAAAGTAGAACTTTTTAAACTCCTTTTGCACTGCACACCCGATAATATTATATCAGCAAACCTGTTATTAATAAAACACATTCCACAGTTTTGCATTTTCTGTGGTGATTGTAGTTATTTGCCTTTTCATGTGTCACTATTATTCGTAATTCAAATGGAGGTGGACACAGGTTGAAGCTGAGGATATGAGGGTGGATGCCCTTCCTCATGCCCCGCAGTGGTTCAAACTATCATTTCCCAAGTCGAGGATTCTAACCACTGTGCTACCATGTGTTTTCTAGGTGAAATGTATGTGCTGATGGCCTGCAGGTCCTGTACAACTGCAGACCAACTTATATATTGAAAGAAGACTGTGTGTGGAGGCATACACACTATGTTTTCCCTTCTCATAATTGGAAACATTATGGAAAATTATTACAAAATGAAAGAGAATACAGATATATTGGAGTGCAATGATTAAATATTTTCCTTTCCGGTATAAGAAACTTTAGAGGAAAGAACAACAAATTACTTTATAAAAGAAACTGCACTAAGAGGAGGTTAAAATTCCAAGCCAAGTCCAAATTATAATCCAAATCCTTTTATCATCTGAATGTGCCATATTAGTGCAAATAACAATCTGTAACTAGGTAAAATACAAGGAAATTTTTTACTTGAAGAGATTTGTACAGAACATGGCTAGGTATGTGTACATCTTTACTTCTAATATACAAGAAGCATGTAGTTCCCTCCAAAGTAATGCATTAAACATATTATATAATTACCTTACCATAGGTAAACCCTAAATGTCATAAGCAACGACTATAGAGTTTGAAGGTGTTATTAATCCCACTATTATTTTTAAATACCAATAAATAATCATGTAAACAGGTGGGGACAGGGCAAGGTAGAAGCAACTTGAATGGCTCATGTTTGTCTCTACCATACTAGATGTTAAGTGAAAAGCAATGGTACAAAAAAATAAAAAAAGACTATCTTATAATAGAATATTAGATGAAGTTAAGTTAGGTTTGGTTAGGGTTATTAGGGAAGTTCACTCCTAAATGAGAAACAATTTTAAAACTGGTATTGTGGTTTTTAGTAGGTTTTTTCCACTCAGAAACAACTTTTTTTTTTTTTTTTTAAATTACAGTCGATGCTTATAGTTATTCAGTGGTTAATGATTTCAGCAACTTATAATTTCATTTCCCTCTAGAAATAGCTAGTATTTGTGATATTTATCCCAACCAAAAACCCTGAATTACCATGTTCTCCACCAATAAGCTATTGATGGAAAATGGAAATCAAGCTATTGATGGAAAGTGGAAATCAAGATATTACAATAAAAAAAAGCAATTTCAGAAGGAAATAAATGTTTAAGCCCATTGATAACACATCAAAACCCACTGGGGGTATTAAACGATGCTCTTCCAATATGTGATCTACTATGAACATTCACATTCCAATATGTGCTCAACCAAGATTTTTCCATTTAACTAGTAAACTAGCTAATTGTTAACATTAACACTATAGTACGTGCTCTACCAAGGTTTAATTTACCTAAACAAATAATTAACCGTTAGTTTAATTTTTTTACCTTTATATTTCTAAAATGTATTTTATTTATTTTCTTACTTTTTAATATCTTGGCCAAAAAAATACAATGGTAGATCACTGATTGACGATAGTGCACATATTGGATGAGCACCAAATAAACATTCACCAATTAATAATAATATACAGACCAACAACCATTTATAAATCTGAACTAGGCCCATGCACATCCACTAGATGGACTTGGATAACAAATATATTTTGGGACTAAAGTTTGATAATCTGACAAAACTTCTCAGTCCATTCAAGTACAGTACTTCCTGAGTCTGAAAAATGAGCCCCCTCTTCCAAGTTGGAAATTTGGAAAAATATGGTTATGTTCCCTTTACAATGCATTCACTAGCTCTCTTCTCAGTCCATTCAAGTACAGTACTTCGTGAGTCTGGAAAATGAGCCCCCTCCTCCGAATTGGGAATTGGGAAAAATATGGTTATGTTACCTTTACAATGCATTCATTAGCTCCATATTATATTGGTAGGAATTTACGAAAGATAAGGCTTGCAAAAATATTGTAAGGACAGTAGCTTTAAACTCCTGAAATGACTTGATATTAAAAATTTCTCAAACTACCCAAATTCCACACCACGGTTGCCAGAGCAGTGGCAACTCGAAACCCCATACACAGTAATAATTTATGGCCTCTTTATGGGCATTTTTTAAATTTTTTTTTAATAATGCTATTTTATAAAAATAACGATTGACGTGCTAGCTTACAAGATACTAAACTGCTACACATCAGCTATTTTGGAGTAGATTACTTGTTACATGTGGTGTATTTAAGGCCCGGCATCCACCCCAAGGGTGTCCCGCCTGAATTACAATGTATACTTTTAGCATGAGGCGGTATTATCAGACTGCCTTTATTTATTAATTCATCATCACGGCGCTTTTTTATTGTTAAAGAAAAACATTTCGGAATTAGTAACTTGTCAAATTGTCCCAGTTAAGTAGTGCTCTGAAATAATCATGGTCAGTTGTGCTCTAAAATATTAGTGCATTCCGAGTGAAAATCATAAAAGTACCCAAAATCTAAATATATTAACTTATAAGGAACACTGAATGTTATGCAACTGATGATAATACGTATGATAAGTGATCATTACAAATATGGTACAGATACCGCAATAACCGTACTGCTATGTCACATCAACTTCGGTTCATATTTGCCTACACTAACAGGTATCGACGAAGTTTAATCGTCAATATTCACACTCGAAAAAGCATTCTGTTGATTTAATATGACGACGACCACACGAGTGCATAAAAATCACGGTATATCGGTGTCTCTGAAAGTTGCTGCTAAATAAATTTTGTGGGGGGGGGAAACGAGTTGATTAGTGTTCCGAGTTTAATTTGTATAGCTTCGTGAATAGACAGGAAGCACATGTTAAATGTACAGACACAACTGAAATACATTATACAAAAGGTACATTTCAATATCGCAAAAAAAAAAAACACTCCAAGCGTAAACGGTTTTCCTAAGAAAAAGCAAATGAAAAAATTTTACGGTATCAGATAAAATATTTTGAAGGTCAGTCACATAACCCTTCATAAAAAAAAAATGACAAAGGGCAGCAAGCATGCAAATGGGTCTGTTACCTTATCTTTGACTTCGTGAACCATATCTGATATCACTTCAGCAGATCAGCAAGAAAAAAAGATTAATAGGTTTGACAGTTAAAGAATGTGGACGGTCCAATGCTGCTTCCTTCAGCCCTCAATCCGTAATGATATGAAGGCTCCGCCCCAGGGAAATGGCAATACTGGCTAGATCAGAGTTGCCGATGTATAATGCGTTCAGTTGCCATGCATACTGTTAAGCTGAAACTATTCGATACCTAATTGACTAATATATTAAATTTACTGCCTTCAATTTTTATAAATCCCCTCTTTGCTTAAAATCATTGCAGCTGCATCCAGTGATTTAAGATTTTCTCTGAATTGTTTCAAATTTGTTCATGAGTTGACATCTAAAATTTGTCACTAAAAGTACAATATTAAATGCGCAAATATCAGTGACATTACACCACATTATGAAATACTTGAATTATTTTCTCATCTGAAAGGAGTTTCCTATTCTAATCTCCCAACAAATGCTACATGTTGTCATTATGAGTCATTCTGTCTGACTTTACAAAAGAAAATATCGTCCGACATCTTGATTTTATTTCAAGCCGTTTTGTTTTAAGGGGCAGTGAGTAATTTCAGTCGAACGCAAATCAAATTAAAGAAAACTAATAATAATAATAACCTCATGTCGTGTGTTGTATGGAAGCGAAACTAACTGTGATTAAATTAGTGATAAATATAAGCTGTCATATCCACTCTTGACTGTAGATACGAACGATGCCGCCCCTCCTCTTAGCTTCTTATAAGGCGGCAATTTAGAACTCTCTCTCTCTCTCTCTCTCTCTCTCTCTCTCTCTCTCTCTCTCTCTCTATATATATATATATATATATATATATATATATATATATATATATATATATATATATATATATATATATATATATAATAAAACAGCCCTCATCAGGTCTGGGCACGAAGAATATATAAAATAAAGAGAAACAAATGGAGTGTAATGGCTGGTCAGATGTGGAGGGATAATATGAGGTGTGTAACGAATATCCAAGAATATTCAGTGTTGATGTAGGCATAGAAAAAGAACCGTAACTGAAGGAAGACTTAACTTCGAACTGTCGTGGACAGCCCTATTTAAGTTCAAAAAACCTTCAGCTGTAGTATCGAAACGGATATAAGCTATAGGATTGGATTCCTTTTAACCTACTGTGGTGTGTAGTTGGTAGCGCCTTGACTTAGTAATTATAAGTCCTAGGTTCGAGTCCCGGTCGGGATAAATAACGATTCATGTTTTCACATATATAATGTGCTTATTTGGTTATTGTATGACCCGAATGAGATTGGGAATTTAATTAAATGCGAAAATGAAGCCACGAGTGAGGTTGGGGAAACTGTAATATGAACATAGTGGCATTCAGATAGAATGCGTTCATTCCTAAGAATAGCAGATACAAGGTTGGATTCCTTTTAATCTTCTGTGGTGTGTAGTTGGTAGCTCCTTGACTTAGTAATTATAAGTCCTAGGTTCGAGCCCCGGTCGGGGTAAATAATGATTCATATATATATATATATATATATATATATATATATATATATATATATATATATATATATATATTTAACCGAATAAGCACATTACATATGTGAAAACATGAATTTTTTTTTTTACCCCGACCGAGACTTGAACCTGGGACTTATTATTACTATGGCATATATATATATATATATATATATATATATATATATATATATATATATATATATATATATATATATATTTATGATTGTGACACCAGGACGGGCCAAAAAAAAAACTATAAAATAAAACAGCCCTCATCGGGCCTGGCCACGAAGAATACATAAGGTAAAGAGAAACAGAGATGGAGAGTGTAATGAAATATAATAAAAGATAAAGATGTGTGATGAATATCCAAGAATATTCAGAGTAGCTGTAGGCATAGAAAAAGAACCGTTATATATATATATATATATATATATATATATATATATATATATATATAAAGTTCTGTAAACTTGAATAACCACAGAGCCCAATGTAAAGTTAAATAACCCTGAAAACTAACTTGTAACAATGAAGAACTCCCAGAATTACCCTGTAGAGGAACGTAAAGCTATATTAGGTAAAGTAGCCCTGGGGTTACTCATATTTACAAGATCCGATTCAGAAATATTGTTTACAGAAATGGGAATGTGTCACTTAATAATTTAAGCCCTGTTTATGTATTTATCACACTGCGTAGGAGAGAGAGAGAGAGAGAGGATAAGTATTTGTAAGATTCGTGATGTACACAGATATCACTCTTATGTATCTGTATGTGTATATATATGTATATATATATATATATATATATATATATATATATATATATATATATATATATATATATATATATATATATATATATATATATCCTGTGCCCTGTGGGGCGGGCACAATATCAAAGAATAGCCTCACCGTATTCCCTGCGTGTCGTAAAAGGCGACTAAAAGTGGACGGGGCGGGGGGACTGGGAATCCCCCCCTTGTACCAACCTCCTGTGAGACGTCAAAGAAGAAGGGGAGTGGGGGGGAG